>JAVDPK010000264.1:1431952-1456921 GCA_034780415.1 Cichlasoma orientale
ACACACACACACACACACACACACACACACACACACACACACACACACGCATGCACATGCTTTGTCCCTTTAATGAGCTCTTGTTATGCTCTCCTCCCCCAACAGTGAAACATGACCGCATAATTGATTTATCAGAATGCTGTGTGTCACCTCCAAAGAGCAAATAAACCCCTCTGCCAGCCTTGACACCATTAAAAAAAATAAAATCCCTCACACACACGTCATGTTTTTCAGCACATCTCTGTATATCTGAGTGGTAGAATTTCATGTAAGAAAGGACTTTACTTTACTTGGCTTCCTGCATGTGTTTTAACCACGCAAAACCGAAATGAATTATTATTATTATTACACATGCATGCACGAACTGAATGCAGAGCCTAGCCATGAGAGCAGACTGTGTGGAATGGAGGTCAAGGTGAACATCAGTAATCACTGGAAAGCATCAATCAAGGTGAATTAAACCTGAGCCGTAACAGTTGTGCCTTCTTAGCATGGGTGTTTTGTTGAAACGTTTGTGTGTGTTTGCGCTCTTATGTGCAAGAACTCACCTCCGTCTCGGCCACCATTGGGTTCCCGAGGTCACACACCACCATCCTGGAGTCGTTGATCAACTTGTACTCACAATTTAGCTGAGAGAGAGACTAGAGGAGATCCAGGGTGAAGGAAGGAAGGAAGGAAGGAAGGAAGAAAGAAAGAAAGAAAGAAAGAAAGCAAGAAAGAAAGAAAGAAAGAAAGAAAGAAAGAAAGAGACAAGAACGGTGAATGAAAGTGACAAATAGGGAGCAGTGAGAGTCAAGTGGTGAGCATAAAGACAAAGGGAGGGAAGTATAACACCATCAAAGGGGGAAGGGACCGAGGGGGTGAAAAATAGAAGGAGAGAGGGAGGGAGGAAGACATGAGAGGAAGAGTGATGAATGCTCTGACAGTAACAATGTCATCAATCAAACAGGCCCATTACACACTCATTAAAGCGCACACGTGCAAACACACACACATGCAGACATAAACACACATACACACACACAGAAGTTGACCCCATCCATTTCCGTGGTCACTAATGCAGCTTGTAAATCATAATAGGGGCTGTTGAGCTGTTGCCAGTAAAGCATACCCGACTGATAGCCTTGCCTTAATCACGCCTAACAAACACAAACCACAAAGACACAACAGGATGTGATGCTGAACTGTAACTGAAGCCTCAAATAGCCCACTTCCTAGTTTTTGAACTTGGCTTCAATGATGATGAGACAACAGTTTTGGTCTTATCTATTTTCAGCATCCACCCTTCTGGCCCTTGACATTAAACTGGGGTAATTGATGTCAGACAGATCTGTGTGCACTGTGTGTAAAGTGCGCGTGTGTTTACCTCCACCCTGCGCTCTACTCCAATGTAGTCGGCTTCAGGTGGAAGCAATGCGTAGAGCTCTGTCTCGTAGGCTCCCTCTCCTCGGTTCACCGCAGTGATGGTCAACATGACCAGATTGTCATCTCCAATCACCACCTCTGTGCGGTCCCTGTGTTTGTTTTATTGTAGGAAGAGATAAAAGAGGAGACAGAAAATAAAACACTTTGCTGCCATTAAATAAAATGAAAACTAAAACAACTATTTTATAATTTTCAGGACTGGACTTCATGTGCAATGTAATCCGATGCAAAGAATGCAATACCTCCAACCCCAGCGATAACCCCACCAGCGTGTGTGCGTGTGTGTGTGCATGTGTTAATCAGTCAGTAGAGGGTGACAGGATGTTTGCATAATGCTGCCATGGAGATATCGAACAGCTGGAAGCACTATGGAGAATAGGTTAATTCACATACGCAATATGCACACAAACACCCACACAAACACACTCCATGGTAAATGGGGCTATAATGTGAGCAACTTCAGTGTAAACTTTGCTCATTGTGTGAGGAATAACAGACGCACTTGCTCTGGTTTCGCTGTGCATGCATGTGTGTCTGCATTTGGCTGTCTGAAGTGTTAGAGGCTGAGGTCAGAGAGTGCGGCCGTGTCAGTCTTACATGCTGGCAGAAAGCTGGAGGTCGGGGATACAAATATTGTCATCGCCGCAGTCGAGGAGGATGTAAGCCTGAGAGGAAGAGGGGCACAGAGAGAGGGAGTGAGATGACAGACACACACACACACACATTCACACTGAAGTTCTGCTATACTGGTCCTTGGCCCATTTTGTTGCTGCCACTTTTGGTCATGGATCTGGATCGGTTCTGGCTGTTGTTGTGTCTCCCTGCGGTTACGATAACGGTCCTCATTTGTGGCTGTGTTATTTTTAATTAAGACACTTAATGTCCAGCATTGAAATAAAATGCAATCGAGCAAGCTGATGGGAATGGGAACAATAAAATAAATCCTTCTTATTAAAAACGATAAACAATGTGGGCAAGGCTTCTCTTTTTTAACGTGACCTCATATGAGCTGTGACTCTGCAGTGAACACGGTTCAGCGCTGAAATCCAGAATGAAGGAAAAACATCTTAATATTTATTTGAAATAAATTCACACGTAGTAGAGCAATCAAATGAGTGCATATTTTTCCATCAGGCATTCGTGTTTGACAATTAAATACCAAGTCTGAAAATGGCCTAAAGCTGGAGCTTTCTGTACAGCGGGCCTTTTCTTCATTTTTGTTATTTTTATTTAATAAATATCCTGCTCCATGCTCTTTATTTTAGGACAGTTAAACTCTAGATTATAACAGTTTGATCTGCAAAGTTTAACTGGACTGCCTTATATCAGGAAATGGTAGAATCCAAGTTGATACTAGGTGAATCAGATGTTTTTTATTTGGGAGTAAACCTTTCTGTGTCCAAGGCAAGCATTTTAAATCAAGGTATGACCGAATGAAATATCATTGGGGCTTAGTGAAGCTGAGTTAGTTTAATTTTTATAGCCTAAAGTCACAAATTACAAATTTGTTCCATACGTCTTCACAATCTGCACAGCATAAAACACCCTCTATATTTTTTTTCAGACGAAGAAAAACTCCCCAAAAGAATCCTTTAAACGGGGTCAACTGAGGAGAAATCCCTCATTGATATACCACACTGTACATACGATATGTACGCTTACCTGCTCTTGGAGGAAGGTGCTGCTATAGCGGTTAAGGACAGGTGGAAGACTTTGGCCAAGACGAGGTGGAGCCAGGCTGTAGTTGAGAGCGAGTGAGATGGGGCTCAGTTTGTCCCTGAACTCGTCCTCCTCCTGAAATAAAGTAAAAGAAGGAGAGAAATATGTGCTGTCAGTCGATTTTGCTCTGGTTTAAATCCTAAACTGGTATTGCTGATTCCTTTGCAAGAGCCGCAACCTCACATACAAAGCTCATTAATTATTGCTTGTATGTATGTTAGTGTGTATTTTCTGAATCGCTCACTCTGAGATAAATTGTGTAGCTCAGGCATGCACGTGGGCGGTTGTGACCCAGCCTCAGGATCCCCGTGTGCTGAGGCTGCTGGCTGTCCAAGAAAAGAACTCTCTTCACTCCACCCCTGGTGCCTTTGAGCCAATCTAGCTGCAGCTCGGCTCTCAGGTCTGCGCAGAAGATAATAACGAAGAAGCAAATATTAAATGTGAGTGAACACCTAGAGGATCCAGCCAACCAGACAATACTTAGCTCTGGGTGTCTGCCTTTCCATTACTTACGTAATAAGGTGCTATTTGCATTTGCATATTCTTATGTCTTCTATCTCCTCTATTGTTACTCCCACCCACCATTTCTGCCTTTGTTCTCCGCTCTGATTAGTGTGGCAGAGCAGCTGTTTCTCAGCAGGAAACTCTAATAATGATACAGTATGTACAACAGAGCCAACTTCAACTACTGCACCGTGCACAGCTGCTTACCTACAGAGCTGGGGATGCCCACACCACTCACGGCTGCACAAACATCCACTCTGAGGCTGCAGAAAAGAACATTAGAAAGAGAGAGAGAGAAGAGGTAACAGATTATAAACACGCTCGAACCTTCTGTAGCCTTACGCTGTCCTCTGGGTGCAGTTCTAATTAATTTGCTGTGCCTTGTAAGACAGTGCAGGCCGGTCCTATTTATATACATAACTGGCAAATGTTGCATTTTAAATGCACATGTAAAATCAAGCACCTCTCCCAGCAGTGACTCATCAAAGAAAACGTGATTGTATTCATTTATTTGTTGCAGGGGTTTTCTTCACACTTACACCCTCCAAAAAAAAAATCTGAATTACTAAAAAAAAAAAACTTCCCATAAACAAGCCATTGCTTCCTTCCTGTACTCCAGAGGGCAATGGGAATTACCGCAGTGGCCTCCCATTAGTCACAGATATGGGAGACTGGGAACACTTCTGCATTTCCTCTATTTATGTGGGTATTACCCTATATGTAAGTGTGCTTTCTGAGCGTGCATGCGTGTTATCACCTCTTTAATCAAGAACAGGAACTCTCACACAGGGAGGCCTGCACCGCTAATAACCACTAATCTGGGGAAGCTTACGGATGCAACGCTCCTCCTCTTACACTGACAACTCAGCAATGCGAGCCACGAAGTGAATTACAGTACTTCACGTGATTATTGTTTCTTTGGTTGCAGTTCACAAACACTAACAAGCAGAATGCAGATGGTGCAGATTCCTGTGTTTGCTAATAATTAGGTTCCCAATTAGATGACACAATGATGATGATGAGCTAGTTTTTCTTCAAGTGCGATGCAGATGTTAGTCTGCGTGTGCGTTTGTGCGTGTGTGTAACAAAATGCAGGTTCTCTCTTTTTTTTTTAAAAAATTGGCCCCGTGAGTCATTTCAAACCTTTCTAGGTGGTTTCACACTTAGCAATGTGTGTTGCATGTGTGCGGTTTTGGAGGGTACGCTCAAGCGTGACATTAATAAGCACTGTGTGAAAAACGTAAGTGCACGCAACACAGAAATGACTCCTAGTTTACTGGCTAACAGCCCTGGCTCTTTATTTAGTCATTATTGTATATAATTTTCCTTAAATGCATCTGTGCTCATCCAGCCTGCCCTAAATAAGTCACAAAGTTCAGCTTAAATGAACTGGTATCCTACATCAGAGCTGCTTCTGAGGTTGCACAGTGTCGGAAACCCCTCCGCCGGACCATTATGACATCCGATTGGGGGGGGGGGTTAATAGTTTGTTCTGTCGCTGCCCCTCTTTTTTATGAGTATTTCTCTTGGCCCTGGCCTTGAGTGTGGCCATTTGGTTCATATATAAACATTTTGATTTCCAAGATGGCCGGACAACATGTTGGCCAAAAAGTTGTTGTTTTTTTCCTGAAATAACAGGCCCTAAAACTTGTTACTGACCAGTTGCATTTTTGGCTTTCCAGTACTCCTTTATCCTATTTTCCCAACCCCACTTTGTCACTCATCCTTACCATTAGCACAACATACCATTGCCTCTTGGGCTGATAGGGAAAACATGCTATGGCTCAGTCACACCGGAGTAAAAAAAGGACTGCATCCTCTTTGCAACTAGGAAAATCGGTGGTTGCCCAGTGATTGCACTGAGGCCGTCAGAGGCCGACTGCAACTACTTGCAGCCACCGCTTTCGACTGCAAAGCAATTACACAGGTCACCTGGTGGGAGGCAACCTGTCTCCAAACAGCTAGCAGCTCTCCTGTGGTCTGACTTGAATCACTTTCAGACAGACTGGTGAAGGTTTGCAAATAGCTGCTGTGCAATTTACAAATTGCAACACGTTGCAATCAATCTGAGTCAGTTTGCACCGATGACCACAAGTTGTCTGTGATGTGTCTCTTTGGTTGAGTTGTATTCTGGTTATATTCCTATATAAAAGCAAGGCTGCTGAATTTCTGTGTATGCAGATGGCAGAAGATCTGCAGTGATAGCGACGGATTTCTCACAGTTAATTGCCGTATTTTCATAAACAGAATCCATATAATTGGCCAGGTGACCCCATTCAATCGCAGACTCATAGCAGACTTATTACCATTTTATTACTGCTTTAAAGATGGCAGCTGACTGCGAGAGACCGCAGAGCTGGTCCCCGCCTTTGAAACAACCATTTCAAAATAATTTTGGTCATGCAGTGGCTCAACCACTGTTTTCCTTATTGTCACTGTAGCAGTAGCAAACTGTTCCCTACTTACAAATCCAAAGGAAGTGAGTGGGTTTATTTTTAAACTTTAATTTTTTTTTGGGTCTACATTAACTACTACTTCAAGATAAGAGAACCCACAGGTAAAAAGCTCAGAAGACATTTTCATGACATTTAAATGCTGTCTGAGAGTCTTAACCTGTTTCTCAAGTAACGACTACATTTCCTAATCAAGAAGGCTCGAAATGATAAATGTTAAAGAAGAAGCACCGTATCTAAAAAAATTATGCCAATATAATTGACGTACTAAATCTTTAATTTTAGTTTCTGCTGAGCAAGAACCTGTTTCACCTAAAGCTACCATCTTTGTTTTTATTTGGGGAAAAAAGGCACAACTTTTTTACTCTTTTGATCACGGAACAGAGAGAATATTTTAGAAGACAGTGGAAATACTTCAGACAAATAGTGAGTGTTGTTATACCACCTTCGGCGTCAAAGACCGCTGGGTAATTATTTTTCAGGAAATCAGATACTTAACTGTGTGACTGAAATGTAATAGAGATGCATAAGGCACAAGCTGGAGCGTTCTCCCTTCATCCCTCCTTTCTAGTTCTCTAAAACACAAGAGCTTCAAACAGCTCTTAATTCTATTGCTTCTGCTTGAGTTCACTGCGTGTTTGCGTATGTCCAAAGTCCTATTTGATTCCATACCTCGGACCCAAATTTAAAGTGGTTTATTTAAATAGGCTGAGTTTTGTTTTGACAGTATTCCACAGTTTAAAGCTCTGTGTCAATCCAACCCAAACCCCTTTCCTTTTTCACTCACTGCCAATATTCACACACCGCTATGCAGACACCACGATGGCACACAGCCGAGCCCACTTCTCCCGTCCAAATAGTCCTGCAGCAGTTCCTGTCCCAATAAGTTGGGACCTGCAATACAGTGTAGCGAAGCCACAGGAGCCTTTAGACTGGCTCCCCTCAACTAAACTCACTCCCAGACTGTTCAAAGCCGGCATGCCCACCCCCACGAACAATAATATAATCAAAACAGAATTATGCCGTTTCAGATTAATTGCAGAATCCCATGAATCTGCAGTTCCAGGTCATATGAGTATTCTTTTTCATTGGGCTGCTTGTTATTGCAGCGGAGACGCAGACAAACAGACTCTGGCTGATGGCAGACATCTAAAGTGCAGGGGTGAAATATTTGTCACATCCGTCAGTGAGAGTGTAATTTGTAAAATGGGAAACTTTATACCGCACAGCATATTATGATACAGTATAAGGAGGACGGTTTTTGTTACAGATCTGAGGTTCAGTGCAGCAGTGGGACTCATTACGCTTATGTTTACTTAAGACTTTGATCCCTTTAACTTTAATTCACCTGCACATGCGCTCACACATCTGCACACACATGAATACACACAAGGTGTGTTTCCAAACTACAAATAATTTACAACTGAGTAAAGGTGTTAATGCTGGAAAAGTGATCAATTTAGGTACTCCAACCTGCCACTCTTCATTTTTAGCTTGACTTTAAGTGTGGATTTGATTGCCTTTTTCCCACAGCGGGATGCCAAACGGAAGCGGCAAAGTGACCCAGCTGTAAGACATTACAGCAAACTGCGGACTGTGGTGACGAGCTAGAGACACGTCTCAAAAAGCAAAGGAAATCAAGTTTTAATTCTGCGGGGGAGAGTTCACCTGTTTAATTGTAAAATGTGCTCCAAAGGCAAAATATAGCTTTCTGTAATGATGCACATTCCTTTATTGTGCTCTTGTAGATTGGTAGATTGTTATTTTTCTTTTGTTTTTGTTTATTTAACCTTGAAAAAAATCTCACCGAGATCAAAATCTCTTTTTCAAGAGGGAGCCCGCCAGGAGGGCTGCATGAAAACTTTGGTACAACAATAAATACCCAGTTAAGATGTATAAATAGGTCCGTTTCCAAAAGTCAGATTGAAAGCAAACAACAGCGGTGAAATTAGAAGTATATTTAAAAGGCTTTTTGAACCTTCAAGCTCAAGGAGACAGCAACTGACCAGAGCAGCACAGGTTTCAAAATATATGGAACATTTATGTACATAGGTAAGGAGGAAGTAGCCCAAGAAGAAGCTAATATATTAGTACAGTCAACCACCTTGCATATAGAGAACGGTTAACACACTGCCCGACCAAAAGAAGTCACCACCTGGATTTAACTATGCAAATATGCAAGTGCCTTCCACTGGATAATTACTGCAGTGATTAAAACGTTTCGGCTGGCAACACGTTATTTAACCCCAACTGATGCAGTGAGGAGCTTCTTGTTTCTTATGCCGCAACCTGTAGATGTGGAGAAGATGTTACTCCTTTTCAGAAGGGTCAAATTATTGTTTTGCATCAAGCAAAGAAAACAACAAAAGAGCCTGCTGAAGCTAAAACTGGGTTATGAACTGTCCGACACATTATTAAAAACCTGGAAGGATAGCCGTGAACCATCATCCTGGAGGAAGCAATGTGGACAGAAAAAAAGTGTTGAATGATCCTGATCAGAGATTGCTTAAATATTTGGTTAAATCAGATTGTAAAAAGATCCACAGTAAAACTCACGCTCATGCTTAATAGTGAAAGTAAAAGCATTTCTACGTGCACGATGCAAAGCAGGTTCAAGGAGTTTGGGACTAAACAGATGTGCAGCCTTAAGAAAACCACTTATCGGTGATTTTAATTTAAAAAAAATGTTTCAATTTGCTGGGAAGCATAAAAATTGGACTCTGGAGCAATGGAACAAGGTCATGTGGTTACCCTGTTCCAAAGTGATGGGTGCATCAGGGTAAGAAGAGAGATGGATGAAGTGATGCACCCATCATGCCTATTGTCTACTGTGCAAGCCTGTGGGGGCAGTGTTATGATCACTTATGGTCAGTTCACTATCTGAATATTACTGACTGACCAGGTTTTTTTCCCATCAATGTATTTTTTTCCCCCAGTGAGATGGTATTGGCATATTTGAATATGATAATTCCAGGATTCATCAGGCTCAGATTGTGAAAGAGTGTTTCAGGAAGCCTGACATCATGACCTTAAACCCAAATCTTTGGGATGTGCCAGAGAAGACTTTACACAGCAGTCTGACTCTCCTATCATCAGTACAAGATATTGGTGAAAAATTAATGCAGCTCTGGACAGAAATAAATGTTGTATAAGCTCATCAAAACGATGCCATGGCCAATGTGTGCTGTCATCAAAGCTGAAGACAGTCCAACAAAATATTAGAGTGTGTGACTTGTTTTTGGCCAGGCAGTGTATTATTAATGCATAGTTATGAATTGGGATAGGAGACGCTGTTTTTACCAGGTAACCATGATATTCATCTGAGGCAGGTGACACTGTTGGTCATCGGGATTAAGGATTTTGGGAGTCAAGATCATTTCAGCTTCCACAGATACCACAGCTTGAGACCTGCGTACACATAAACAAAGAAATGCACAAATGTGACACAGTCAGAAACACGAAAACCTGGAAGTCTTGCGTATTTCCTTTTAAAGAGAAACAGAACACCTTGAGCATAGCTTACCTGTACACTGACACCTCGCCCGCGCCAAACGCCCCCACGATCAGATCTGCAGAGAGAGAGGGAGCGGGAGAAGGAGAGGGAGCAGAGGGCTTCAAAGAATGCCACAGATGGGACTGATTTCAAAGTCTCCAGTAATCTTCATCAGACACAGACTTCTCACATCAACTACACGCACGCACCCAGGCACACACAAACTCAGACTGTCATATAGAATTGATATTCTGATATCACCATGCTTTCCCCTTCACATATGACCCTTTTCAGACTCAGTTCATAAGCAAAACTTGCACGAACGTGCGCGCGTGCATGTGTTTTCACTGTGCATTTGTGCTGTCAGACGGGGACCCCACGCTGCATTCCAGGCCCATTAGAAAGCTCACATCGCTCCAATCACATTTTGCTAAACAGCAACATTTCCCAACAGCCTGCACAGCAACTACTCCTAATTGTAAGCAGCACCAGATTTCATCTATATGTGATTTTTATTTGTTTTCATGGGTTTTGTGATGAACACACTTTTAATTGGCTCTCAAAGTTTAAAATAGAGCCGGTATTTAATGGCTGCGGTCGGGGGGACACATACCAATGAAAGCCGCACGCCGACACGGACTCACATATACACATGTACGAGAGCTGATTAAAACAATGTGAAACTGAAGAGAGGCACTTAATGGATACGAGCCACCGCTGCCAGATGCGGCAGAAAATTCAGCTATGTGATGTTGAGAGAGACTGCACAGTGAGAGGCCACTGGGGCTTCAGCAAATGACTATTTTCATTATTAATTAATCTCTTATTATTCTTTTGATTAGTTTATTAATTTTGGGCTTTTAAATAATTTATTCTCCGTGGCTGGATACAAAGGCAAAAGTTCAAATCTTACAGGCTCCATCTAGAATTTCTTCGGTACAGATATAAATAAACTGTGAAGACAAACAGTAAAAGATACTTAATCGGTTTTGTGTTGATCACTTCATTAATCAACTGATCGTTTTAGCACGAATATCAACTATAAGCTCCACATGTTGTGGTAACCTGCTGCATGAGGACAATGGAAGGAAGCAAGTGGAAGTGTACTCTTGTAACCCTTGCTTGTCATTTGCTTTGCCGTTCCTCTCCTGTGTATTTAAGAAGAAAGGGTCTAATTGAATCTGAGAGAGGCACATCTGTTTCTGCCTTTGGCTGCAGTCACAGAGTCCCCCTGAAACCACAGCATTAAACATTTAGGCCTTGTCCCTTTTCCCCTGGGGTGTGCTATGTCACTATGTAACTGTGTGTGTGCGCATGTCTGTGTGCGTGTAAGTGCTGTACTAAAAGTCTACAGTGAGAAGGCCTGTGAAGATGTGGGTATGTTGGAGCTGGAGAGCTAGGGAAAGGGGAGGGAAACAAAGCAGAAGAAGGTGGAGGTGTAGAAAGGAAAGGATGATGGAGGCTCGTGCATTTGGTCTTTAAATCATAATCTGTGAAAGCCATCAGAGGAAGGTGTGTTTTTGGCAGAAAAAGAGGAGCTGAGAGGGACCACCTAGTCCATCCAGCTG
Source organism: Cichlasoma orientale (assembly GCA_034780415.1). Lineage (NCBI taxonomy): Eukaryota > Metazoa > Chordata > Actinopteri > Cichliformes > Cichlidae > Cichlasoma > Cichlasoma orientale. The sequence continues at coordinate 1,443,115 of JAVDPK010000264.1, forward strand.
TTTCGGTTATGTAACCTGGAAAATGTAGCTCTACTCATGTTATGAGCTGGTTCTTTGCTAAAAAATACTGCAGGCTTATTTGAGGATAGGAGAGCTAAATCAAGCAATGGCCTACGTTCCTTTTCCACGTCGATCCCATTTCCGTATACACAGGAAAGCTTGCCCACCACTGTTGATTTGAGGTTGGTGTGTGTACAGAGACCCGCTGAGCCATAGCCACACAAGAACAGGCTGCACCACTCACTGATGGCATCTCTAGGTGCAGGTATGATTTCGGTAACTGAGCTGCTAGCTGTTGGTGTCTGTCCTGGGCTATCAAAACACAACCTCCACCCAGAGTTTAGACAGACTGTCAAGCTGTCAGTGACTGTATGCCCTGAAAGCTGCAGGGGACTGGACATGATGACAAAAAGCCAAAGATCAATGATGCTAAGTGGGAAAAAGAGGTGGTTTTTAAGAGCGAGATATAGGATTTCCTTATTCTTCTGTGTGGTATTTTAGGACAATTCAATAAATTGCCAGCTATTATACATATTGAAACATGCTATTTTTACAGCGCAGAGCAAGGTAATGGCCTGGGCTTTTTCTGGATTGCATAAAATGGCAGGTTTTGTTTAAAATGCACCTATTACACACAATTTATGCTTTTGGTTATTTTTTCTGTCCTACATATACAGTACTGTTAAAGAGGTCAGAGATCAGTTCATATGCATGTAATCTCTGTAAACCAAAAGCTCAGATTACTCTGAATGATCAGTTTCAGAAAGTTTTTTTTTCTTTCTTGGCTCTGTGATGTCAGTGAGAGGTTAAATCCTTAATATGATGATCTCAGGCACACAGATCTGGCTGTGAAACAGAAGCCCCACCCACCTGCTGTTCAAAAATCTGAGAGGGGCAGCCAATCAGAAACAAGTTAGCTTAAAGGAAGTGTGGTCTTAAGCGAAATGGTTTGTTTCAGAGGGTGGCTAGACTTAGGGGCTGCACCAAGGCCTTGTATAAGATAAATAAGGATTATCTGAACTCTTAATAATGCTAAGCTACTCTAGCAGAGTCCAAGTATAAAAATATGGAGCTGGAAATAAACTGGAAACACGATATATGAGTAATAAGGTAAAGGTGCACGTCTGGTGAATGCGTTTCTTCCATTTCTTATTCTTATTATTTTTTATTAAAAGAAATTCATGCATGGAATGAGAATAAAGATGGACACTAAATATTCAAGTTGACTTGGAGGCTTTTAATCAATTTTGCACTTTCTAACCAAATAAACTCAAATCACAAACTCCAGCATGCGTCATTTTTTTGCCTTTAACCCGCCATCTGAACCGGAGGCAATGTGACCCTTACCATACACAACTGACCCCAGCCTTTTTGTCCAAACTGTCCAGTCAGTGCTCTGATCAGATATGCCTGTGAATTAACAAAGCTTGATTTGTTAGCTGTGTGTGTGTGCGTGACGTGAGTCATTTTGATTCCTGTACTGCCTCCTTTTTCATGTTTAGTCTTATCTACCTTTCATTTAGTTCTGGGCTACATGATTTGAAATGCAAAGACAAATACATGAAATAATTCTTGAAGATAAAATCCATAAAACTGGAGCACAGTCATCATCCGTCTTCCTGTGGTCGACTAATGACATTTAATCATGATGAGAGCACATGGCAGCTGTAGCAGGCCTCCCAGACGCCTTTGCAGTCCTCTCATAACGCTGATCAAACGTCTCAGGCTCCTTTGAACAGTGTGACTTTACTACCCTGCCAACGACACACCGTGTGCGCGCGTGTGCCTCACTTCCGTCAGCAGGCTCTCTAATGACAGACGACACAAGCACTGCAGGTCTGTGTGTGCGCGCATGTTTATGTGCCGTGTTTGTGTGCCGTGTTTGTGTGTGTTGGCAGAAAGCTCTGCCACCCATGAGTTTCTTCTCTGCTTACTCCTCCCAAAGGGCCTCCACCAGTTTCAACCTGTAATTCCTGTGTGTGTATTTATTGTACACAGAATTTAATTCTGATCTCTGATTTGGGTCTGCGCAGGTCTAACTATGACCTGGAGCCTGGCCCACGCTCAACATACACTCTCTAGCTGCCAGTGAAACTGATCACAAGCCGCAGATGTGAACGTGCGCGTTATTTCACTTAGTATCCTGTTTGTGGAATGAAGAAATCTGTTATTACAGCAGAATGAAAAGGAAAACTGGGAAAGCGGGCGAGGGGCAAAGGAAAAGGTGAAACTAAACAAATTCTCATTTTCAGCCTAATCTGTGAATGCTTTAAGCAAAATTAATGCTGAGAGCAGAACGGCTCCAAATTGGGGAGAAAATGAGGTAGTAAAACCGTGGTTTTACAGACCTGCTTTGTTTCAAATCTTTTTTGTGAACTGAAAACTTGTGTGTTCTATAAAAAAACCCCTTCAAAACGCCCTCTTTTCTGTTTGTTTTAATGTTATAGTTTAGTTTTTGACATATTTGCAGAAGTCATGAGGTAAAGGTGTGCGGTATAGTGCGAAGGTGCCAAAAAAGGGTAGGGAGTCGCTGCATGTATTTTGATTGAATGCTGCTTTGTCTGCACACAGCTTTGAGGTTATACACAGAGGCTTGTAGGTCTGGCAGACTGAACATGCGGCAAATGTGTTATTATGCTTCTTTTTTTTTTTTCTCCCAGTCTTATGTTTTCTCTCCTACTTGAATTCTGTAAATCCCTAAAGAATGGATGCGGCAGCAGTTCAGGCACACATCCCTATACCCGCTTCTGATGACTTTACCAGAGAAGAGGAGGAAAGCAAACGGGGAGAACATAGAGATGGTAGTGGAGGAGTGCATGGGGGAACAATGAAATGTGGAGGTCAAGAATGAAGAGGAGGGAGGCTGTAATGAGAGGAGCTGGAAGGAAAGTGGAGAAGTGAAAGAATGCAAGCCTGAGAGAGAATTTTGATTATAACACGGGGAGCTGAGTAGAGAAGGGCTGATTTGTTGAGTATTTACCGGGGTACTGATTGTTGTCCATATCTTGGCCTCCTCTCAGAGTAAATCCAAATCCAGGCAAACTGCCACCGTGGGCCTGGGCCGCTCTCAACTCTTGGCTGAGCGTCATACCTTTTGTGGATATGTCTTTGTTACCGTTAAAGATCAATACTCTTCCTCCACGCTCCTCACCTCCGAACGGACAGCCCACTGCCACGTCTGAAGGATGACACACACACACACACACGCATGGTTTAGACATCAGCGGGGTTAAAGTCCCTCGGAGACAGAAGCAGAGGAAATTATACAGGTACAAAGAAATGGAAAGAGAAAAGGAAAAGAGCTTGACCTTGTTAAACTGAGCGACCGTGGCAGCTGGGTCATTTACTTATTTATTTTTTAACTTTTTAAAATGTATTTTTAATCTTGGCTTTATCTTTCCTTAGCTCTCTAAACACTGTTTATCTCATGCTCAACATGGGAAACATTTGTTTAAATAGGAAATAAAACACGGCAGCAAGTGGTGGAAAGAGAGGGGGAAAAAAACATCAATCCATTTTCTTAACTGCTTATCCAACTTACAGGGACATGGATGGAGCCTATCCCAGCTGTCACTGGGTGAGAGGCCAGAGAAGACTGGTGAATAACAGTTAACCTGTCCAAACGTAAACACACCTGCCTACCAGCACCTCTAAATTGGAGCCATTACCACAACATGCTTTTAAATGTCTAAAATAGTACATTAACAGTGCTCTGGGAGAAAATGCCGTGATGATGTCAGAGGTCAGAAGAGAATGGCCAGACTGCTTTGAGTTGCAACAGCAACTCAAGTAATTACTCGTTACAACCAAGGTGTGCAGAAGAACATCTCTGAATGCACAACACATTAAACCTTGAAGCAGGTGGGACACAGCAGCAGAAGACCACACTATGTGCCACTCCTGTCAGCTAAGAACAGGAAACTGAGGCTACAATTCACACAGGTAATTTGGGCTCCATAATACCAACTGAGCGTTGTTTAAAAGCCAAAGGCTACCCGAGTGTTGCTGCTGATCATGTCCATCTCTTTATGACTACAGTCACCCATCTTCTGATGGCAGCTTTCAACAGGATAACACCATGTCACAAAGGTCAAATCATCTCAAACTATTTTCTTGAACATGACAATGAGTTCACTGCACTCAAATGGCCTCCACAGTCACCAGATCTCAATCCAACAGAGCACCTTTGGGATGTGGTGGAACGGGAGATTTGCATCATTGATGTGCAGCTGACAGATCTGCAGCAACAGTGTCACACTATCATGTCAATATTTCCAGCACCTTTTTGAATCTATACCACACAGAATTAATGCAGTTCTGAAGGCAGAACAGTTTTCAGCCCAGCACTAGAAAGGTGTAACTAATGAAGTGGCTGGTGAGTGGGTTTTAAAAAGAAAGACGCAAAGACACCATGAAAACAGAGATATAAGAAGAAGGATACAACACCTGCACAGATGCAGCAGAAACAGATTTGAGTTTATTCTTTTACCTCTAAATTTCTATGTGTTACACTGTCCTGCATTAAAGTGCCCATTAGTACTGTAACCGTCCAAGCACCTTGAGATATCCTGTTTGTCTCCGGACCCCCTCTCTCTCAGTCTAAACAACTAGTTCCACATGAAGCAGATTGTGGGGTAGAGAGGATAAATGCAACCATGTGTGTATGCAAGTGTACATATGAGCCTGTGTAGGAGTCTGTATGTCTATGTGTGGGTATGTGTAATAACTGAATAACTGTGTTAAAAAAAAAATCTTCACATAATGTGAAAGTCACTCATGGGCATTGCTCAACAACATCCCAGACAATGCAAACATCACTGCAGAAAAAAAAAAAAAAAAAAAAGAGCATCAAGAACACCCACTGAACACCCACTGTGATCAGTGAGACCGAAACTCCAGAACTGTTACTCAGACCCAAACAGGCCGACACTTTGCAAAAAATACAGACAGCGTTGACCGATAAAAAATTAAAAACAAAAGAAACCACACGGAAAATTAAATTAGCTAAATTGCAAAGTGTTGACAGTTCACGGCAAGTGAAGCCACAGAGATGAGACAAAATGGGTACGGTTCCACTTTTAAGAAGAATTTTGGAAATGGAGTGACGATGATAAAGTGGAAGAGCTCATCAGACAAAGAAAGCGATCTGTCACCAATTATGTACAGACACACACGAGGGCACAGGTATGCTCAAATGTTTGACATTAGCAAGGAAAAGCCACTGACAGCCTCCTTTGAGACTCTGTACTATAATTCTGATTAATGAAATTATGCACAGATTAATGTGTGCTCAACAGATTCACTCTAAACAAGTATTTTGTGTCCATAGCAGGCAGAAGTCTCATTCTCAGTGACCCTCAGAGACCTGCTGCTGACAGACAGCAGATGTTATTTACATTTCTAGCCTCAAAAACCATCGGTATTGATCCAATGGTTATTGATCTAATGGTTAATGACTTTAAAGGGGTGGTAGGCTCGTTAACACATGCTGTCCATGAATAAATAAAAGACAAATCAGTGGGATTGATGGCATACGAGGCCCAGATGTGTCTTCATTCATTCATTTTTTTAGGGCAGGAATCAATAAGCCTTAGTTTTGTAGGACATTCGGGCTGCAGGCTGTATGGTGTGCATTTGCGTGTGTTTGTGAGTGAGTGAGTGTGTGTGTGTAATCAATGTTAGGATAAAACAAACACACCGAAGAGGAATGAACTCCGGGCTGCATGACAAAAACTCCCAGATGATTTTATCCCAGGGCACATCTGGTGAGCTAAAAATAACTCAGAAACGGATTCATACACGGCCTTTACCGGATCATCACAGGAAGACACCACTCACACACACACACAACCTTTCATTGCTGCACTTCCTGATTGGCAGGAGAACTTTAGGTTTTCTCAAATAGCAGCATCTGATAGGATTTCCTCAGTCAGAGACATAACAGTGCCAACAGCACAGAAACGGAAAAAGATTTGTTCCTTTATCACGTTAACCCGAAAACACTGGCCCGTAAAAGAAGAAGGTTCATGCAAGGTGACACAAAATCTATCAAAAGGAAATTGTTGGATTTTCTTATCTCCAAATCTGCCCCTGTCCCCTTCCCTATCTCTGCTTATAAATTTCAGTTGTTCTGATTAGGTTAATCCATGTCAATTAATCTTTTATCTTCTTTTCCTTTCTCTTTGTCTCTGACAGTCTCAGCCTACCGTTGTATCCATCCTGGTTGACGTCTCCCAGTGGTGCGATAGCTGTGCCAAAGCGTCCAAAGGTGTGGGTGCCGGTGAGAGCGACAGGTTCAGAGAAAGTAAGCGGAGCCAGCTGCAGGTACAGGTATACCCTTCCCACCTCCCTGGGTTTGCTCTCCATCTCTCTTTCCATGAAGAGCGGTGCTCCGACCAGCACGTCATCCGTCCTGGGGAGACGGGGTGCAGATTCAGTGATCATACATAGGAACAGGAAGTGTATGCGTCTGGAGTGGTGGTGAGGCTTCCCACTTACTCGTCTCCATTTACGTCAGTAACGGCCACAGAGTAGCCAAAGTAGGAGGCCATCTGACAGACACACGCGGAAGGAACATTAAAGCACTTCAACCAAACCCCAACAGAGTTGCATGAGTTTCATCTAATACTAATTTCATCCATGCCACTTAATATGCAGCTCTACGATATGATAGACTGAGACTGTGATGTGTTGACGCTCCTACCTGTTCCCCTGTGAAGTTCTGGATGAAAGTCATGTTGGTGGAGTTGATCATCGCCACCTAAAACAAGCAGACATATCTAATAAGGCACCGGGTTTTGTCCCTCTAGCGTACCAGCAAACATGGTAAAGCAGTCTGACAAACAGGCACATAAAGAATGTTGGAAAAAAGTCAGAAACCGCATAAAAAACAGTTTTATTTAACTGAACCCCCACCCCCACCCCCCTGCCCCTTCCCCTCCACCATCTTCTTTGTGCCTTTACCATTTTCCCGTCATCTTTCTCTCCTTCCCCCCATTCTAACCCTGGTTGCAGGGAAAGATGGAGGGGGGAGGCTGAGAATTCCTTCATAAGAACTAAAATAACAACCACATGGAGGGAGCCAGGGGCTACACATACACACACATGCACATACGCACTCACATGTGCAGGAGGATACAAGCTGACCCAATCACACATGTCTCAAAGACATACTAAAGAGGGACAGACTTATGAACACACACACAGATGAGGATGTGTAAACATAAATATTAAATCAACAACTTGAGATTTAATTTTTCTTTGCTCTCAGTTGTCAAATACGTCACAGAGGAAATCTGATCAGGCCCGACAGCTTCTTCAGCGTCACGCGTACCTGCATCGCTCCACCTACTCCACCAATTATGAGCTACAACCACCTCCCCTTGTAGCAGCTACAATTTTTAGACGAGGAACACACGCTGTCACAAGTCGTGTGTGAGTGCAGGGTAGAGCTAGGGGTCTTTTGTGTGTCAAAGAGGGTTAGTAGGGTTACGTGGGGTCACTGGCTTTCACGTGCAGCAGAAGCTGTGTCATTACAGAGGATTGGCACAGTGAGCCCTGAGGACAAGGTCCCATCCAAGATAAAGAGGCACACTGAAGTTTATTGACAGATGCACGTGCAATATTGTTGTAGATGTTTAGAAATGTATTTATGTGTACAGTAAAGGCTGCAATCTCAGATCAACTACTCCAAAAGCAGTGACATTTCAAATACTTTTTGAGTGCATGTTCACACATCTTCATAACAAAAGTTTACATGCAGATGTAAAACAGATGCACGACAAATTAAAGGAAAGATCTGCATGAAATATCTCATTAGGGTACCGAGCCTCCAATGACGTCTAAGATTTCTGTCCATAAGAACTCAACTCAATGAATGAACATCGCTCTTCTCAAAGACATTCCTTTAGATGGTGTTTGGTCATGATAGTGGCTACCATCCAAAATCCTCCATATGCAATCGGTTCGTTCAAGGTCTAGTGACTGTGAAGGCTATAGCATATAATATGTCTTATTATTAAAATATTTCACATGCTTTAAAGAAGCGTCTATATTTGTCTGGCTTTCCACTCTTGTTTTTCTTTTTTGGTCTCCAGTTGGTTTGACGCTAAATGAGAAGAAACTGGCACATCCTAGTCTAATCGCTTCTTCTCTCTATACTCACATATCCAAAGTTCTGTGCTCCTCTTGGGACTCCAGCTAAAAGCTCTGGAAAACATGAAAACAAAGCAAAGACTGAAATTAGTGCGAGAAAGATGCACACAGAAAAAAAAAAAGAAAGAAAAAAAAAAAAGAAGGCGCAACAGAAGTTTGTCTCAAAAGCCTGAAACCCCCACCCACCTCACAGCCAAGCGCTGCTGTGAACAAAGTAAGTGATTGGGTGCTCAGGCTCTGCGTGTATATTGATTGATGAGAGCAGTGCTGTGAACTTATAGTGACGATCTGAGGGTCCCACCCAGAGTGAGAAGACAGAGTCCCCACTTCCTGCCTTCTGGCTCTACTCAACAGGCCGAACCACGAGGCTATTAACCAGTAATTCCCAGATTCATCTTCACTCAGAGTTCCCAGTTACGACCAGTCCTCCAGTCTGAAGAGGGTTTAGGGGAACAAGACCACAACAAGCTTTGCACCACAACACAGCGCATCAACAGGCATGTGTAACCTCTTTAGGCTCACTTTAAGACTCTCTGACATGTGTTGCGCTTTAGGCGGTTCAGGGCCTTTGCAGGGTTGGTATGGGGGTATGTAAACACAAGGCTGCCCCGTAAAAATCCCACTAAATGCTGATTAGCAAAGTGACACTTGGGAGGGGGTGCATGATGCTTACGAGAGACTGAGTGGTGGCGCTGTTTAAAGAGGAAGTAAAAAATTGGTTTAAAAAGCAATGTGGTAAGACTGTGGCCGAGAACATTTTGTTTTCTTGGATAAAAGAGCAGCGCTTTGGTTGAAATTGCTTGTGCATGTTCTATTTCTAACACACAGAAGGTGATGGCATGGGAATGAACTTCAGCAGCACCTGAAGCGAACCAAAGGTTACTACTTTAAAGTGATTTGTACATTTCTAGTAATCATAACTTATGTTAATTTATTTTGGCCTAAAATGTACATATTTGAAAAGTTAAATACAGATGAACTCAAAGGCACTCTCGCAAATCTTTTATAAAACAGTGATGCGTGCATGCCTGAAACCTTTTTTTTTTTTTTTTTCCACCTAATATTTCAAGTCCAGACGAGATTCTGGACCCACTCTAGACCTGAGGAGGTTTGCGGAGTCTGCCAATAATCATTCTAATCAGTCAAAATGGGGGACAGGAAATCCCTTTATCAGTAGTCCTTGAAGTCCCGTCCACTCGGGGTCATGACCCAGACATACAGAGACAGTTTTAATTACTGCCGCTAAGTTCACACAAAGGCAAAGTCACACAGCTGTCCACTCTATCGCTCAGATGGAGCGCAAACACGCAACGTTTCAGACGGTGCTGCAGGAAAGGCTGCTGATGTTCTCAGGAGGTTCCTCAAATGTAATGAATTGTTGGGTTTCTCACCTTGTTCAGAGTCTCCTGTAAACTCGCCCACTGCCACAGAGTAACCTATGAAGAAATGAATAGAATAGAATGCGCATAGAGTCGGGTCCATCTGTATTTGGACAAAGGCATAGTTGTTGTGGGTTTGCCTCTGTACACCACCAGAGTGGATTTTCAGTCAATATGTAATTGAAGTGCAGACTTTCAGCTTTAATTCGAGGGGTTTAACATTAACTGTTTAGGAACTGCAGCCATTTTCAGAGGCTCAAAAGTAAATGGGCAAACTAACAATTTTAAATATGAAGATTATTTTTTATAGTTGGATGAAAATCCTTTATAGTCAATGACCGCTGAAGTCTAGAACCCGTGGACATCACCAAATGCTGTGTTTCCTCCCTTCCTCCTGCCACCTTCAGCTGCAGCTTGTTTGCGAGTCTCTCTGTCTTCAGTTTGTCTTCAGTAACTGAAAAGCATGCTCTGCTGGGTTGAGATCAGGTGAGTGACTTGGCCATTGAAGAATATCCTGTTTCTTCGCCTTGAGAATCTCTTGAGATGCTTTTGCAGTTTGCTTTGGGTCAATATCCGTTTGCACTGTGAAGCGCTGCCTGATCAGTTTTGCAGCATTTGGCTCAATCTGAGCAGAGAGTACAGCCCTGCACACTTCACAATTCCTCCTGCTACTTCTATCGGCAGTCACATCATCATTAAACACTAATTTTCTCTTCCCATCAGTCTGGTACAAGTTCATCTTGGTTTCATCTCTTCAAAGTATTTTTTTCAGACCTGTTCAGGCTCTTTTAGATTTCTTCTGGCAAAGTCACATCTGACCGTTCTCAAGTGTAACCAGCAGTTTTCACCTTGTTGGAAACACTATATTGTCTTTATGAAGGTGTCTCTCTATTGTAAAGTTCAACAAGGATAACACCAAGCTCCCCAACATTTTTTTTTGACTTGATGAGATGTTGTGAAAAGCATTTTTGTAATCAAGGAAATAATTCTGCAATCATCCACTTTAGCTGTCCTCTGTGGTCTTTCAGGCCTTGTGGTGTTGCTGACCTGGCCAGTGCATTCCTGCCTTCTAAGAATGTAAAAGTTTGTGGATTTGGCCACTCTCTTACAGATTTTGCTATCTCTCTGATAGGTTCACATGGGTTTTTCAGCCTAATGATAGCCTCCTTCACTTGTATCAACATCTCTTTGGACCTCATAATGAGAGTTTCGGAGAAACGATACAAAAACAAAGTTCTACATTGTATTTCTGCTTATTTTGTTATGAAATGATGAGGTAAACGCCTCACCTGGTCATGAAACTGCCTGTCAATCAGCTGTCCGATTACTTTTGAACCTCCGAAAATGTAAGGCCATGTATAAAAAAATAGCTGTAACGTCTAAACAGCGAATGCAAAGCTTTTGTTAATCCCCTTGAATTAAAGCTGAAACTCTGCACTTTAATTACATCTTGATAGTTTGATTTAAAGTCCACTGTGGTGGTGTGCAGAGGCAATAATTACAAAAACGGTCTAAATAATTATAGACCTAAATGTAAGTTTGTGCGTGTGTTCGTTAATGCAGGTTACCAAGGTAGCTGTCGTCGTGTGTGTCTTCAGCAGCTCTAGTGTGCTTCTCTCCTGAAACCTGTCTCAGCACTGCCTTTAAAGAGTAGCCATTCAGTATCTCGGCTATCCCTGCTGTCATCACCTGACCTGCTCACATACACGCGCGCACACACACACACACACACACACGGATGGAGAAAAACAAACAATTTGAAAGTCACATCTGTTTATAGATAATGGCCCTGCTGTCCACTGCTGTAGATAACTGCTGGAGATGGACGGCTTGCTCCACATTAAAGATGCACAGAGCGCACGATCCTCTCAGAGGCAGAAACGCTAACGCGCGGTGTTCGCGGAACAAAAAAGCTGAACTGTTTCTCCAACGCTCCTTTAAAAACTCTCGAGAAAAATCCTGCCCTCGCCACTGTAAGGATTCTGAATTATAGGTGTGTGCACACAAACAACACCCTTCCTCTGCTGTTGAACAAGAGGTCAAACAAACAAATGATTTTATCTATGGCCGCCTTCAACCTTCCATAAATCCTCCTTAATGTGTGTGTACTGATGGGGAGGGAAATGTGCCCTCTTAACCCTCCCTTCAGCTCCTCTCCCAGCCCTTCATCCTCCCTCTCTCTCACACTGCGCTGAGTTTATCTCATATTGCCATGCCAAATCATTATTAAACTACGAGCTGATGGCGGAGATAAACTGTTCGTAGAGATGCGTAAGTCACTGCTGCTAATTTGAAGTTATTTTTCCCTCAGCAATAACAAGGTTTTATATGAATTATTTGTAGGAGGAATCAAGCTGAAGGCTGAAGATAATTGTTGTATATTAGAGGCCATAAAATCCAGGCTGAGTGCTTTTATAAACATTTGGAGGAAGTGTTTTAACTGGAGGCAGGCTGCCGTGCCACGCTGAGGGCACAGCGAGAGAGAGCAGTCCATTAGGGTGTCTGTGATGCCTGTCTAGTGCAATCTTGTATGCCGGCGCATTCATTATTTAACAGTGTGTAACAACAGGATCGCTGATGAAAAATATATCAGAATTTAAAAAAAAAAAAAGCATTTCTTTCCTTTCTCTCCTTTTTGGAAAAAAGAAAACACATTGTCTTAAAGCATTCTTTTTAAAGCTGCTGATGTGCTTCAGAGGTCAAAGATCATTAGGTTACAAAGAAAGTAAAGAGAAATGAGTTTATTCAAGTGATGAATAACTGTCTCCTTTCTCCTTGGAAGCAGCTGCACCACGTTGGATAACACGCACACACATTCTAACACCTGGAGTAGGGGGAGTAGTGCTACACTTCCACAGCTTAACTATGATGCACTCAAGATGTGTCTACACCTATTAAGACACTTCATCCCTCTGCTTAGACTACCCGCGCATATCGAGCAAGCTAACTGACCTCAGCACTGTCTTTATCAAGGAGATAAATCTTTCTTCTTCTTCTCTCAGTGTCTGACTCTCATCAACATATTCCATCACTTCTCTCTCTGTCATCTCCATAGCCGTGCTCTATCACTCAGGCCGTCCTGTCTGCTCTCTTTCTCTGCCACTCCTTTCCTTTGTCCTTCTCAACCCTGCTCTCTCTGCTTGAGGCTTATCCTCTCCCCTCGGAGCTTTTCCAAGCTCCTCTGAGGAGCAGAGGGGCAGTTCCTCCACTCCATTACCCCGCGATCAGCTCATTACAGAGCCCAAACACCCACTTCCTGTTACACTGTTACAGAAAGAGTGAGGCATTAGGTAAGAAAAAAGGGAAGGAGGGAGAAGCGAATATGAAAGGGGCAGAGAAAGGGACACATTTCTTTCCACCTTCGCTTAGGTAAGATTTGGAAAGTGCATCCGGTGTCCATATGTGTGTAGGTGGGCTGTCCTGACTGCTAAACTCATCTCCATTCTTTTCTCTGATTTGAACACTTTCCCACTGATGAAATCACTGCAAGAGAGCCCAAACAAAGGTTTACACACTGCTGTTTTAGTTACCTTGCCAGTAAAAGCTTCCAGGTCCTCCTACCACCAGCTTTCCTTCCTGGAATGAACACAGTTAGACGGGATTAGTCATATAGCAAGAAATTTTTCATTAAATTGGTACAAGTGAGACTAGAGTTTTACAAAATGTGTGCAGCTGTGGAAGTGTGGCCATATGATTCCCGCTGTTATGCCTGTTGACATCCTGCAGAGAATGACAGCTTCCTGTACTGGAGGGTTAAGGTTGGCCCATGAGTCAAAGGTCAAGGTTCATACTGACTATACAGTGAAAGAATGCATGTGTATATGGTGGTGTGTTTATGTGTGTTTGTTCTATTGTTTTAAGAGGCGATGGGTCACATCAGGCATGGAGGCTTCTCTGGGGACAAAAGGTCTCTGATCTTCCCAGTCTCCATAAATTTTGATGGGAGTCTTGCGTTTGAAACTTCTCTGCGTGAACTCTGAGAAGGGACAAATTGCGCGCAGGAGGTTTTCTGGGTAATAAAGTCTAACTGCTGGCTGCAGTCTTTACCTTGGTGAAATCCACACTGAAACCAGCCTGGCAGAATCCCTGTCCCTCTGGGTCTGGATCATCTGCAAGCAACACAAACACACATGCAAAGATTGAAGCATGTCTCATTCACCCATTCCCACCCATTCATACAAGCGCTTTCTATGTAACATTCACACACACACACACACACACACACACACACACACACACACACACACACACACACACACACACGCCGATGTATC
>JAVDPK010000264.1:1457021-1467088 GCA_034780415.1 Cichlasoma orientale
ACACACACACACACACACACACACACACACACACACACACACACACACACACACACACACACACACACACGCCGATGTATCGGGAGCAACTCCAAGGGTACTTTGGCACATAGACTGGAGCAGCCAGGGATCAAACCACCAACCTTCCAATTAGTATGCGACCTGCTCTACGTCCTGAGTCACCCCAGACAACAGAAGCATCATCCGAATGAGGAACCTTTTACATATTTTGGGGACATACTTTTGCATATGTGAAAAAAATTCTTGCACATCACAGAGAGAGAGTGCAATTAAGCCTTACACTCACAGGAGGGGAAAACAGTTCATTGCTCTCCACTGACTGACTTTGTTTTGCACAAAGGCGCCTTCCCATCAGGTCTGCTTTGCCTGTGTGGTGGGATGCGCTCAGAAGAAGTTTTTATAAGCACCTGCACAGTGAGGCTGACTATTTTCCCCTCTAGTTGGAGTGGGGTTATTTTAACATGCTGCACTGCACTCTGTCTCACTGTGAATAATGCAGGCCACAAGTCTTAACAGGGAAGAAGTTCAATTAAAAAAGAGAGAATTTACGATTCTGCTGTATTAATGCTGAAAGGTCTGACAGCATTGCAATGCAACAGTAAATTGGCACTTTTTTTGTCTTAAAACGGTTACCTGGAGTTCAGCTGTGCCAAAATCATAACTTCTAACTTGAAACCATCTAACTAAATATTTAGATAATTAAGAGAATTAAGCACTTAGAGCATACATAAAAACGTAGAACCACTGAGGTGTGTTTCTGTTTAAAGTACTTCATCTAACGGTGCGTGAACACGCAAAACATATGTGCGAATCATAAATTGTGCTCCATCTCAGCGGCCCCCCCCTGGGGTGAAGTTTAATGACGCATCACCACACAAGTGCACATATAAACAAAGCGTTATTGTCTGAATGGTTGCAGATTCATGCTCAGATAAGGCCAAAAAAAGCTGCTGGATGTCAAAAAAGTTTAACTTGAAGACATGACGCAGAAATGCTTCCCCTGCACTAAGAACGGTGCAGAATCATTCCTTTCTCAGGAAGAGCTGAGTTAACAACTTTCAACCAACTACCAGAGGTGTTATAAGTATGAACGTGCGTGCATGTGTGGGCAACAGAGGCTGCGTTTTCTCTGCTGTTTATGATGTGCTGCCCGATGGCCTTCATTTCTCCTTATCATGGCGGCTCATATCGCTGCACGGGGTGAGAGAGGTCACAAGAAGAAAGTGAGAATGAAAACAAAAAAAAAAAATGAATCCCATAAATCCCATTTACAGAACTGATGACAGAAAGAAGAGGACCACAGAGAGAAACTGATAAACTGTTAGAGAGACATATATATTTTCAGGTTACTGTGGCAACTTGTAAAACATCAGGGAAAGTGATTTATTGCGGAAGCGCAATTCCCTACCTTCCCTACTCGGATCCTGCCATGCAGACGGTTTTTGTTTTCTTAGTCCTGGTTTTCAGATATCTTTGTAGCCCTTACTGTGATGGTCCCAGGAGGGAAGCTGGAGATTATTACTGCTCCGAGCAGTGCTCATTTTATTGGCGGTGGAAATCTCAGGCATATATCTCAAAACTTGGCCGCGTAAAACCAAATGCTATCTGCATGCGTAGCAATACCACAGATGATGAGTGTTAGTTTTCATGAAAGTTTTGTGATTGATCATTTTTTACTGTCCACCAGAAAAATAGTGCACTTTGCGTATGCCATGTCATATCGTGCTCCTTTCCTGGTAGACGTGATGCGGTTAATTTAATGTTTATCCTGATAGGAGGGGCAGAAGCAGAACGCAAAGGGAGGGGGATGAAAGGAACAACAGGTTGATGGAAACATTTGCAGACAGGGCTGCAGAGTGACTCACTGGTCCTGCATGGTGAGTACTCCGCGTAGGCGCTGAAGTTCTGGACGGCAACATAACAGGTCCCGACGGGGTCCTTCTCCCCGCTTATCTTCACTGTCCGCCAGTGGTAGAGAGGCGCGCATGCCTGTGGAAGAAAAACAAAACAAAAAACAACAAAAAAAATTCCCGTTTTAAAAACAAATGCCCACTACAGTTAGTTTTGTTTATTATCCATTTGGAAACTCCCTTTTTGTCCATGCAACTGTCAAACAAATACAACCACAACAGAAAGGACATTACAGGAAATACATTTAAGAACAAAGTGCCCCATAGCAACAGCACGAGCATACGCAAAAAAAGCAACAACTGTGTGCATCGCGACGCGAGTGACAAACTCTTCATGTCACCTGGATTTGTTTAACCGAGTTATGCTGGAAGGTATGAAGGAGAACCGGCCACAGGAAGTTCGCAAAGGCGGTGTCTTGCACTCCCACCCTGCTGGCGACAACTTGTTTTCACCACAGAGAGAGTGTGATACATCTCTGAGGATTGCTTGTCCTTACGCTACCACACAGGACCCTTTATTTTCTATTTTATGCATATCTTTGTTAAAATCTTGCAGCTTTTGCAGGAAATTTTGGTGCCCTTTTGCTTGAATCCCCTCACACTAGTTAATCACTCACTTTCCCCAGATATTCATATTAATTTACAATTTAACAGAGTCAGCATTAACAGATACTTGTTTTTTTTAATCTTCCCTCTTGATCTGAAATCAGTTAACAAGAAAGAGACGAATGTAGAGGGAAGGATTCAGATAATATCTGACTTCATTTCCACTCACCACCACTTCTCCTCTGTGTGCCCGGACCGATGCTCCAAACCACTGGTGCGACTTAAACTCCAGAGGCTCTCTGGTGCCATTTACCTTAATCATCCTGTTGTCTGGAGAGAAAAATAAAGACGTAGAAAGCGGGCGCTGTAAGAGTATTGAAACGCTATTTTATAATGGATGGCAGTAAAAGCTGATATTGACCATGTCTGTGTGAACTGAGGCCTCCTCTAGCTCTGCTTGTGAGCACAGAAAGCATTTGTTCCAGACATAATCAAGAACAAACAGCAACATCATAAACAGACCAATAACACAGATCAAAACAACATCTGCCCCCCACAAACAGACATTTGTCAGGCTATGGGGGCTTTTTTTTTTTTAAGTTAAAGCTCATATAAAATAACAAGACTTAAGAAACTCATTCTGACCCTACACACATACATAGACCCATACACACACACACACACACACACACACACACACACACACACACACACACACACACACACACACACACACACACACGCACATTAGTACATGCACATTATTAGAGGTTTCCCAGTGGAATCACAATTATGTGTCAGACTTGGTGTTAACTGTGTATATGTTTGTTTTTGTTCTGTTGTTGGCATTTCACAGTGTTAATAAAGCCCAGCGGGGACTCTTTGGAGCCGCGCAGACCTCTCCTCATTAAACACCTTCTTTTAACAAGCACACACTAAAATTACAGGCAGCCAGATGTACAGTACAAGTTTTGTCAGTTAATGTCAGGATTTTTTTTAATCTTACTTTGACATTTTTGTCTCCTTCCATTTATGTCTCTGTATGCGTATTTAAAAAAAAAGATTCTAATTTCTAATGAAAACTCCCAATAAAACCAATCATTAACATTAGAATGCTGGAAATGGAGGTTAAAGTAAGCATCACTTCCACCTTTAATCCCAGGAAAGGCTGAGTAATAGTGGATGAGGGTATTGAATCAATAACTTTACCACATAAAACAGAGATCAGGTTATGCGAGGTGATCCTTACAGATGTGCACGTATTTTGTGTGACTGTGAACATTACTTAGAAACATCTTTTTATTTCTTTAAAAAGAAAAGAGAATTTCAAAAAATATTTATCATTTTAGTGTTTCTAAATGAAAACATCATTTTCTGGTAAACTGAGAAGCAATGCATCAGCAGAGCAGACATGAAGCAGTGGAGTATTCAGCTTTACTTTCCAGACTTCGCGACTCATATGGACATGCAATCTATCACTAATCTGTGACAGCACATCATCCTCTCTCCCATCCACTTCACTTCACTGGCATGACTAGACACATCTGCATAATGTCACTGAAACCATGCACGTGCATAATCAAGCACACATGAAATTGATACACGGACATTAACCAGTGCAGCGCACCGCTCTGCTGCTGATACTTTGCACAGTGTGCATCAGTGTGTGTATGCATGTGCCTCCTCCTGGTCTGGTTTATACCTGTAAAAATAGGTCTGCTGTAATTCTAGAAATATCCACAGCGGCCACAGTCATCAGTCAACTTGTACATAACCCCCCCCCCCCCATTGTAGTGCAAAGATGCACACTTGACTTCACACACAAATTTGTTCCACCAGGTTTATACCTCTGTCCCTCAAACCTGAAATTAACCCCCAGAAACACTTCAAATTAAAACGAACCCCCTCTGTGAAAAATAACTGTAATTAGCTTCAGGGAGAACAAAACATCTTCAGCTTTATCTTGATGGAGCCCTGATTTAGCTCAGGCTGAACACTGAACCAATGCTTGTATCAGCTGATCGGCTATCAGCAGTTACATTTCCGCGTCAGCTGCTTATGGATAAATTATCCGGTCACGGTCACGCTGGGGTATTTATAATATGACGGCGTGATGATCTTCACACCAGTATCACTTACAGCTGCAGCTTCATCTTCAAATGAAGCTTTTTTTTCTTATGAATTGAAGGTTTTAATACTGTTGACTCGGTAACAATCTGCTGTTGACGTACGTGCACATCTTTCTCTGGACTCTTTCGGATATTTTAGATCTGCCCACAGCACTATAAGAGAGTAGAGTTACCCCTATCAGTGATAACTCTACTGATAAGTTAGCTTCTTCTCTAGCTCACTTTTTGCGGTCATCATAAAGATGTTAGAGGGTCTTGCAATGTGGGGAGAGAGAGAGCGAGAGAGAGAGAGAGAGAGAGAGAGAGAGAGAGAGAGAGAGAGAGAGAGAGAGAGAGAGAGAAGGGGACAGACTGATGGAGGGGAGGGGAAAGGAGACAGGGATACATTTTCAAGATCTAATAAAAAGCAGACCTCGCCCAATCCCCCTTTCTTCTGAAGGGGAACTAAATTCCCATGTGCATTCAGTTTACCCCCTCCTCTCTCTCTCGCTTGCTCTCTCTCTCTCTCTCTCTCTGCCCCTCTTGCACACATGCCTACTACTCAGACAGAAAAGTGTGCATCAGAGACATTAGACCCACCAACAAAGGCTGATTGGACACCGCTGTTGATAATATGCTGAATACCATAATCAACATGATGAAGATTTCCACCAGCAAATCTACCTTTTTTTTTTTTTTTATTGTTACAGGAAGCTGATGAGACCCATATGTCTTATCTCTCTATTTTTTTTTTCATGCAACATGCGCCAACTTAAACAGGCACACAAGTTATAAAACTCCACTGGTTTCAATTCCAGTAACATCTGGGGCCACCTATGATTTTATAAGGATTCATTGCAAGTGAAATAAATGATAGTTAAATTTCATCTCTGGTATTAACTAAACTACTCATATGAGAACTCATAAAACAATGATTGTGGCAGCATATGTCTCACAGTTTGTCCAAATTAAACAAATAACCTTTTCTATGTATTGTAATGAAACCAGGAGTTTATCTCAAATTTATTCTGATCCATGAGAGAGAGAAGGAGGGAACAGGTTTCAGGTAACTCACTGGAGTTGTCAAAAGGTATCTGTCTGCAGCTTTCAGGCAGCCCAGGCCAGGGGCAGTAATAAACGGCTCCAGCCTCCATGATGCCCGGCTGGGAGGTGTTCGCTTTTGGAGCCCCAACCAGCACACTGATCCTAATGGGCAAAAGAAAAACCAAGACACATGCAAGACAGTGTACAGTTCAAACGGGCAATGCACAAACTCAAATACATAGCAGTTCCTATAATTATATTTTGCTTTGTGTATACAGAAATTTGAGTAATTTCTGGATAATCTGTCACACTGAAGCATGATGTACAGGTACAGAGATGATTAAAATCATGGCTTTTCATTATTTTCCCCACCATTTTATTTCTTTATTATTTTAAGATTATTGTAAGGCAGTGTGTTCAACTTGTACAGGTACAGTTTAAGAGGAACTTGTCTATTAGATCACAACTTCTGCAGGACCTGTGGGACACAGCTTCAGCCCTGATGTTGCCACTCACGTGTTGCTGTCGGCGGTAGCTCGGTAGAAGTCCACAGAATAACCAAAATAGCTTCCACCGGGCCCCCTGTAAACTGTGGGCTGCTCTGCGTAAAAGTTAAAACCCCAAACTCCGTTTAGCACGGACAGCACACCCAGAATAAACATCCCAACAGATGAAACACTGTCCCATCCACGCTCCATCCTGAAGAACAGCAAGCTGCTCACTATTCCCAAAAATCAGACAGAGGGAGAGAGAGATTCCAAGGTGCAGGTGAGGTTCGCTCGCGCTGTCCCAAGTTTAAGCCCGCCAACTCTCCCTGCTCGTGGATTTCTTCATGCACTCCGCTGCGCTCTCCCAGAACTGGCTCTTGACACCCTGAAACCACCAGTCTGCCCAGAGCCTCAACTACACAGCCGCGCCCCCGCCTTCCGCACAAAACTTTACCCCCCACACATTACCATGCAAAACCACATCTGAGCGCGCAGACGAGACTGGCGCGTCACCGGTCCCTTTATGGATCAGCAATTTTTCCACGGCACCCCGAAACAATAACTGATATTACACTGTCCAGCACGCGCAGCGATTTGGCGAGTGCGCACGCAAACGCAAGCTTGGTAAATTAAAACACATTAGAGCCTACTTTTACGGGCTAACCATGCCGTTAAACAGGGCTGCGTTTCCTTCCGTTGAGAATAATCACTTGTAATTATGTCAGTAATTATTACGTCGACTTGCAGAAAAAAAAAAAAAAACTCTGCATGTGCTAGGTTTGGGGTGGTTACAACACCCGAAGATGAAACATCAGGCTGCATGCGTCAGTCTTTAAAAAAATAATAATATCCTGAAAAGAAAAACTTTTAAAGAGGTGACAGACCACGTCGTGCAATATATTTAGCCCAGCGCACGTCTGAGCATTTAAAAAACAAAAAAAAATCGTTCCTTGTGCGTCTCTGGACAAAAACAAAGACAAGAAACTGCCTTTTATTACCAGGGAGGTTTGTTTTAATTAAACCGAGCTTTATGGCATGTTAGTGATAAATTAAATACTACTGGCAGCCTCACAGGGTTGTAAAACTGCTGCGGAGACGCACAAAAGCGGTGTGTTTTCTGTCAAGATTTTTTTTTACCCCAAAGGTGAGAAGGTGAGGTAAAGCTACATGAGAAGAAACCCGAACTTACCTGCCAGGTAAAAAGAAAACTTCCTCACATTCACAACCTTTAACTGACCCACTCTTCTGCTTCATCTCCTCAACCCGATCGCTTTACTTTGTTGTTAATTAATTAATTTTTTTTTTTTTTTTTTTTACCACCATAGGCTTGTTTTACTTTGTCTGCACTCTCCGATTCCTTTTGTGTGTCTGCGTTTGTGTGACAGAGAGAAAATGAGTTACGGGAGAGTCTCTGTTCTTTCTCAGCTGTTTCAGAGTAAATCTAAGACGAACAGCGGAAATCAAAAATAGAAAACATGAGCAGACAGGAGCAGACACAGATGTGTTTCTTTTAGCTTCACTTAAACAACGACATGGCAAGGATGATGGAGTGAGGAGGCAGCAGACGTCCTGCTCTTTTGCAGTCTGTGTAATGACACCATTCTGCAGGTTTTAGAGTTCAGTTTGAGTATCTAGTGCGCACGCTTCCATCTGTAATCCGTTTCCCCACCGCCTTACATCCAATAAAATTAGCACAGATATCTCATTTCCAAAAGTGGAACCATTACTTCACATACTATTCATGTTACTTCCTGTCAATCTGCCAGTGTGTCCTGATCAGAGATTTACTGCAGGTCATTGTGGATTGATTGCTGCACAGGAACAGTGGTGGTTTATATCTTACACACTTTGTCCTCATTCTTCTCTAAAAACTCATGACTTTTAAGTGAAGCATTATGTCCACATCCTTTCTCCATTAGAGACACACCCAGTTACTGTAACATATCTCATGTGCATAGATGCGAGGAACAAGGCATCCACGTATATACAAATACACATGTATATGAGGTAATGCAATTGTCAAGCTCAGAGTTGAGACTAAGTACCTAAATGGTGTAAATTATCATTCTGCAAACACTCACCACTTGTTTTGAGTCATGATGATGCACCGAAGTGCGAGGACATGGAAGACACAGTGCAGACAGTCTCATTGGTCTTCTTCTGGGACAGTTTTGAGTGAACAGATACAAACATTTTTTTTTTGCCTTAGGCGGATCAGCCTCTGTTTATAGAAAGGTACTTAAGTCACCATCAGTGTCTTGTAGATTTAGAGTCTCTAGGGAACACAGAACATTCGTTTATATGTGATTATAGTGATGAAGGTCCTGACCAAGCTCAGGTATCTGACACCTGATGCCGTCTTGTCCCATGTTGATATTTATGAGAAAACACACACACACATACACGGCAAATGTTTAGGATTTTCAAGCTATAAACCACACAACATGTCAACAAAAAAAAAGGTGTTTATTTCACAACTTTTGAGTGTGATAATAAATACATGAGCACTTGGCCAACATCCAAGTGTAGTGCATGAAGCACTCACACTGAGCACCTAAACCAGCTTCATCTTGGTTAAAACACTGAAAACCTCCTTTCATATCTCTGCGTCTGGGTTGGTCCCTTTTACGCTGTAAACTCTAAGCAGTCCGTCTGTGTTCTCTTATGTGGAAGGCTTTGGTAGGTTTTCCCTTGAACAGTCCTATAGCTGGATTAACAGTAGTGTTTCACAGTCGACTGGCTCTACATGCGATTCAGCATTTGATTTGATGACACGCTCCAGTCGAACCAAACTAGTTTACTAACGGTCTACTACCAAACTGTAGCAGAGGTGTCAGCACAGAACAGACCTGTAAAAATAAACAGTCACTCTCTTTTTTTTTTTTAAAATAATCACATCATAAACATCTTCAGTGTCAATTACAAGCACTGATGTACAGACAATAGCATGAAGTGTAGAGGTGAGTTTGTGTAGAATGTGAGAATGAAAGACTGGCTCTCTGGCTTTAATGCTTAGTCCATGAACATGTATCGCTCGAGTGCATTTGTGGGTTTTTTTTTTCTTGTTCTCATTCATCTGTGTTGTATGTGTCTCAGTTTTGTAGCCTGCTGACCTTTTGGGGTCATTATGCAGAGAGGCGTGCAGTGACACAGTAGTGGTCCATCTGCATATGCAGAACCACACCGAGCTGCCTGTGTCAGCGCTAGTTTAATGATGGAGAGCGGTCGGTAGTCCACAAAAGCTCGATGTAGGGCCACTTGGTCTGTAGGCAGCGCTTCACTGGAGTATCATCCGTTCGCACCATAGGGTCCTCGAAACCAAGCACCAAAGCAGTCCCTTCCACATATTCAACCTGAGAGTACAAACACATGCAGGTTAATATACAGCAAATACAAATTTAACAGAACACAAATCATCCATCCATCTTATTCCTCTTATGTAATTCAGGTATATGAGTGGCTGGAGACCATTTCCAGTAGTCATAGGGCGAGAGGCCCTTGAATCATCAATTAACCTAACTCCATGCATGTCTTTGGGCTGCGGAAGGAAGCTTGGAAAGAACCCATGCAGACACAGGGAAAACATACAAACTCTACACAGAAAGGCCCCAGTCTGGATTTGAACCCACGGCTTTCTTACTGCGAGGTGACGGTGCTAACCACCGAACCACCATGTCGACCCTAAACACAAATCAGTGTACTTCAATTCTGACCTTTCCTCTGAAGATGTCAGCAGAAGGGATGCAAGTACACAGCACAGTCTTACACAGACAGACACACAGTCAGCAGGTCTGTTATTGCCATTTGAAGCTATGAGAATGGAAATGCCATCACAACCTGTCTTGTGTGTGTGTGTGTGTGTGTGTGTGTGTAAGTGTGCACTTTTGTGTGGGCACACATGGTGCCATTCCTACAATTTCAGGTAACAGTATGGGGGGGGGGGGGGGGGG
>JAVDPK010000264.1:1467188-1513040 GCA_034780415.1 Cichlasoma orientale
GTGCCACACCAGGAAACCTTGACCGATGAAGAAACCGATATTCTTGACTGCCAGGTTTGTGCAAAGCTACCACTGACATCCGCTGATAATCATCCATCAAACTAATCCTGCCTAACAAGCCTGTGTTTGACCATTTATCACGGAAAGGCTGCCGACAGCGGCCTTCGTGTTGAAATGGCTCGGAGAAATAGGGGGCTAAGCCAGGGTTTTTTGGATGGATGGACAGGCTATTAGGCTCGCAACAGCTACTGTTTATTTTGGAGTGGCCGGCTGCCACCAGCTGTGTGTATGTGTGTGTGTGTATGAATGATGACAGGAAAGGAGCAGAGGTAATTGGGAGAGAGAGACAGAGAATATGAAAGGGAACCACTGCTATTAGTTACTGTGAAAACTCTGAGTCTCTTACCCTCTCCTTGTGGTTTGACTGTTTAAGTCCATTGTAGTGGTAGATGGGAAATGAGTCTGGGATTCCTGAATCCTGAAAAACAGGCACAGAGTGAACAGAGTGAAAAACATGCAATGTTGTTGAAGAGTCTCTGAGCAATCTTCTCTCACTGAGATGGAGGTAAAGACCCACAGAGGCAGAACATTTGCCAGCTGAAAAGAAAAAGTCAAACAGTCACACATCTGGCTGCAACCAAAGATTAATATTAAATCCCAGGTGTTAAACATAAATGTGTGCGCAACTCCAAATGACCACAAAACAGCCAATGCTACAAAAATGATCAAGCAATGACAGGGAGCCAAAAATACTTCCCATGACTTTGGCTTGAAGGTGCAGAAATCTAATTGGGTGTGTTTTCTGAGAGCGTGTCCAGCTACTCGTGTTTATACGGTATATATGAAACTCAAACCCTCACCCCAATCCCACATGTGTCTGCGTGTGTGTATGTCCAGTTGGCTAATGGTAGTATAATTTTTTTGTGGCTCGGGGCCGTTCTTCTGGCGAGTCCCTAAAGCCCTGATCACTTTAACACAGTTCCCCTCCATCTCTCCCCTCTGTCTTTCTCACTAGCTCGGCCCCATAAAAGCATCTTACCTCCCTTTCTCAAAACTTCTCAGTAAGCAGCATCATATGAAGGTGAGCACACACAGACACATGCATTTCACATGACACCACAGGAATGTTATTGGCATAATGCTAAAGCAGCAATCCACATATCCTTTGAAAATAGACAAAGTGTCACCCATATGTGTTTGGCCACGACTCCCTCTCCATATGTTTAAACTGTGATATGGATTGTATAGCGGGTGGAAGGCATTTATCATGCAGTGTCTGTATCATAGAAGTGGTAGTCGACCTCTGCACACGCGCACACAAACACACATACCTGATCAGGAAAAAACTCCAACAGGAATGGACCCAGAAGAATTATGCCCAAGTTCTCTGGATCCAGTTTACTCTTAACCAGACTCACACTGAGAAAGAGCAGAAACAGAATATTAAAAAAAAAAAAAAAAAAGAGGGAGTAAACATAGAGTGAGAAGAGGAAAACAGATTTAGAAATCCAGACAAAAAAAATCCCAACAAAACAGATAAAAATAAGTTTCGGTAGAAAGGAACCATCAGCACAAAAACAAAGAAGTTGTGTGTATGAAAGCTGATCCAAATTTACAATCACCTCATCACTCAGTGTGGATTCATGATGCATGTTTTGGTAAAGCATGCGCATATTTTCACAAATACTGTGGTACAACTAAATATACCTCTGTCCAGACATTCCTATGTGTTAGATCAGTGTTATTATTATTCCACTGTGATAAAAAAAAAAAAAAATCTGATCAGATTGCCCTTTTAAGGCAGTGAGGAGAAAAGTGAGGGTTATAGCCAGCCAGAGGGAAAAGAACGATTATTTCTTCATCTGCTGATTTTTACCAATAGTGCATCCAGCAGGGGAGCATACAGAGTAGACTCCGTGTCACTGAGCAACCTGAAATCAACCTGAAATCAACCTGAAACAATACTAGCCTCTAATGTCCTGCTCTGTAGCTGACCATTTGCACCTTCTGTATGGAAGAAAGAAGAACATGATGACAGGAATCAATTAAAAGATAAAAAATAAAAAGAAAGAATCTCACTATGAAAAAGTTGTTCTGTGTTGATGGGCTCAGCAGGGTCAGTGTTTGTAGTGGGCTTTATCTGTAATCTCACTCACTTATAACAAGGCATTTACTTCTTTAGGAATTGCATACATAGATTAGTAAGCTCTGTAATATTTGGTGAATATTATAGTTTAGTCTACGTTAACTGTCTGTTGGTGGATGTCTCTTGTAAATGTCCCTGACAGTGGACTGGATTTGCTCAAAAGGGAGTGAGGATGCAACAATGACAATCTAAGTGTATGTAGATGGCAATAAAGAGACTCATTTGTATTCAATTTACAAAATTAAATTTGATTTAAATAGAATTTATCCATGTTTTTAAGATCTCGAGAAAGAATCATTTTGCCAAACACAGTAAGAGACTTAGAGCTGTACCCGGACTTCAGCTGTTCACAAAGACACAGCTGGTAGACAGTCTGGTGTTTACTTCAGAACGTCCAGATACTCCTATTAAATATTGATGTAAAAGATGCTATTTTTAAACACAGGGATCCCGGTGAAATCTCTGTCGTTGTGTGGTAAGGAATGAGACTCTCCTGTTAGCACTGGGAGTCTCCCCTCAGTTTGCTGTGTTTTGTTGTGATGTATCGGCCATCTGGGGGTCTGTAGACCAGATTAGTGGTCTGGTTACTTGGCAAGTCCTGTGACTACAGCATTAAGGCTCACTGTTCCTCAGAGGAGAACGTGCTTCTGTTTGAAGCGGTACTTTAAAGCGTTGCCTCAATCTCTCAGCCTTTCTTCCTGCAGTTAACGATCTCCCTGTAAGCATCAGTTTCGGACTTTCTTTCTTCCCCAGCTTTTATAGTGGGCTCTCTCTGGTCTTACTTTATAGCAGCCTGGTAATGAAACATGAGCACGGAGCTGCTGACCTGGCCTGGCTGTGACTTAGGAGGCAGAACTTTAGAAGCTCTACAGGTGCCACATGGACACACAAGTGAAAGAAACACACACAAACTTAAAGCCTTGAACATGCAAGCACTTACTACTCAGGCTCTGAGACAAGGTCAAGAGCTTTCATCACATCCTCCAGCAGAGACTCTGGGATGAAGCCATTATCTAGAGATAGAGAGAAAGAGGCATCAGAAAGACTGGCTGACACTAGACAAAACATGAGATACAGTCTAACAGAAAACCAGGCATAGCCTTCACCAGCACACATGTGGCATAAGAACTATTTACATCACAGGCTCTGGGCAATGAACTCATCTGACACACATTTCACACAGACGCCTTGTCTTTTCTCTCTGACCTACATTCCATAACCGTGATGATCGCTTTACCTGAGAGCAGAAGCTTTAAGCACTAACATGTGTTTTTGTCCAGTTCTGACCAGCTTGGCAGTTTGTGTCATTTAAACATCAGCATGCGAGCCTGTGTGGTCTGTTGTTTAGATACATGCGTAAACCCCAAATGTGATGCAAAGAAGATTAACTGGCAAGTGTGCTGCTAGTTCGCTCTCAAAAAAACGCCGTCTTGTCCTTTCAAAGCCAGAAGATGTTTTCTTACAGTGACGATGAGCCGAGAGGGCAGACAGCACGGACAATCACAAACAAATGTTAAAAAATATGCAGTGGCTTTCTGAGTTTGTAGTTCTTGTGAATCACTGTAGTGCGTGTCAATGTTTCTGGCGCCCTTATTCCAAAACACAGGCATCTGCACTGACTGTACATGTGAAACAGACAGATTTATGGCCCTTTTACACTGCACTCAACTGTACAGTGCATTCTTCTTTCATGTGTGTATACGTGTGCCTATAAGTTTGTGGGTGCAACTACTGTAGCCCATGCATGTGTTTGTTTGCACAAGTGTTTGTGGGAAAAGACCATATGGCATGCAGAATTTTCCGGCAGATGACAGCGGAAGCGGATTTGACAACAAGCAAAATGGTATTCTGAGCAACAGGAAGAGATAAATGAAGAACGAGGAAAATGCAGACGATGGATATGTTTACATATTTGCTGTAAAAGCTGTTGGAGCCAGCTTGTCGTCAACTGGTCGGATTTAATCGCGTGGTAACGTCGCATTACACCCCATCAGGACTGTGCCATATTACATTAGCCGCAATAATACTGCTATAAAGGTGATATAGAAAAGTAATACTGAGATATCACTGCAATTGCGAGCTGCGTGCCAACCTCTGATGATGACTTCTCACCTAAAAAGGGAGCTACTTCAACCACCAACAAATCACAATACTTTAAAAAGAAAAAAAAAAAAAAAAGAAATATGCAAGACAACTGTTCCTGAGGCAAAAACAGTGCTGAGTACAATCAAGCTCCGAAAGAGGAGATGTTAGCAGCTGGTGATGTGCGACCCAGATGTAAACAAATTACTCCACCGAGCATCGCTGGAGCACTCCTTAGCTGTGCTCCATATGACAGGAAGAGCAAACGGTGGATGGAAATTACTGACGCAGTGACATAGTGGAAAAGCCGGGCTTTAAGCAGCTGGTTAATAAGCTCGACCCAAGATACAACATCCCGGGCAGAAAATATGTGTGTGACAATACTGTGCAGCTCCTACAGAGTTACAAGGTTAAGTTACTTTTGTTATTGTTAAACTAAAGTATTAAGCGGCTAATTTATACTTAAAGTTTCCAGGGAAAACACAACCTAAGCTACTTTTGTGCTTACAGACGATTTATGCTGTGTCACTATACATAATGCTGTGTCACTACTATTGCACTGTAACGCTGATGCTGGCACCTTGTTTCAGTAGATTCACACTTCAAATTAGGAAGCGTGTCATCAATGACACATCAACAGTGTTCAGTTTTTTTTCCTTCTATATCATCAGAAATATTGAGATATAATTTCGAGGCGATATCACCCACCCCTACACCACATACAGAAAGATTTCAGCACATATAGTGAATAATGCAGTTTGCAGTTTGTTTCAAAATGGAAAAAACATAAATATGCGTTACAACTGGTTCCCAGCTGCACACTTTAATAATAAAAAAGTTCATGCTCATGTCCTGCGTACGGCTCCTGACATCTCTGTATCGCTCACTTCACTCTCTTGTATTCAAGCAGAATGAAAAACACTGCACGACAGATGTTAACACTAAATGTTTAATTGCTGAGCGTTTTCTTGTCTCCAAGTGAACATGAATATCTAACAATATAATCCTGAGGCTGTGTAAATGAACACTACACACGTGATTTTCAGTTCTACTGACATGACAAACTGCTGTCTTTGCTGTCAGTGTACCACTCTGTGTCTTTCTTGTGGTCTTTTACACAGTCACTTGGAATAAAGGAAGTTTAAGAAAATGAGGAGTTAAGGATAAGAAGCAGGATGGTTGACTCAGCTGTTAGCTGAGCTGATCTCACTAACCTAAACAACAACAATGGAGATCAGAGGAGGGAAATGGCCCCTTAATCCCTTTGCAGAGTAATGGTGACGAGAACAAAGAAAAGACGAGCATGGCAGTGGAGGCTATGAATGCATCTGCAAGCAGGAAGAAGGGAAGAAAAAGACAGTGGGGCCAGGATGTAATTTTCTTAGTTTGTGTGTGTAGCTGTGCAAGTGAAAGTTTGGATTAACTAAAGTATATCTGTCTGCCAGGTTTCATATAACTGGTTTATTAATAAGCAAATAAAGTATAGTGCTCAACCAAAACATGTGCACAGCAGGTGATGGACAGAAGATAAATAACATGTGGACTGTGTATATAAACCAAGCTGAGATGCACCTATCAATACTTACATTGGATAACGGTCAGATACAGACTCAAAGCTGGTTCAGGTGTGAGAGGCCGTAAGCTGAGCTATTAAATTCAAGTCAGTGTTACTCTATGTTTACTATGGCATCAGCAAGAGTGCGCCCATAAACTCTTACATTTAGCTAGGAGAGCTAAAATAACATGGACAGAGCTAACAATAAAGTCTGGATGGATTTCACCTTTACTGCTGAAACAAATTCTGTTTTGCTATAGTTTGGGACATAACTGTAATTTAGTCGCAAACAGTCAGGAGAGCTGACAACAACAGAAAAGCATCTTTGACAGTTAATTTCTTTTTGGCTTCTCTCTTCCTCTTCTTTTAGTTTTTTTATTTGTCAAGTTTAATACTTGCTGGAAAGCTTTTGTTAAACTTACAGGAACAAGTCAGCTAAATTAATGTTAGAAACACTTCATGTATCTCTGGTCTGCCCTGCTTCATGTGTAAGGAGGTGAGCAGATAGTGAAACAGACACATGCGCAGGCATGGTGAAACAGTGAGCAGAGGAAGCGGGGAAGAAACTAATGCAAACATACATGGATCAGGCAACATTATGAATACTGACAGGTGTAGTGAATAACACTGAGCATCTCTTCATCATGGCACCTGTTAGTGTGATATATTAGGGAGCAAGTAAACATTTTGTCCTCAAAGCGGATCAGTGTAAATGAAACACAGGAGACTTTCACACTGTGCTCAAAAGAAACAAGTGCAAATAAATTAGGTCAATAGCATAAAAAAAAAGTCTATTAAATTTTTTTCCTTGGTCATACATTTTGTTTCTGGGAGACAGACATCCTCTCTATTTTTAAGATTAGGCTAAAAAAAAAAAAAAAAAAAAAAAAAAAAATTCCTTTTTGATAAAGCTTATAGCTAGAGCTGGACCAGGTGACCCTGAACCCTCCCTAAGTTATGCTGCAATAGGCCTAGGCTGCTGGGGGGTTCCTATGATGCACTGACTTGTTTCTTTTCATTCACCTCTTTTTTACTCTGCTTATACACCACTCTGCATTTTATCATTTGTTATTATTAATCTCTGTCTCTCTTCCACAGCATGTCTTTTGTCCTGTCTCTCTCCCCTCAGCCTCAACCGGTCGCGCCCCTCCCTGAGCCTGGTTCTGCCGGAGGTTTCTTCCTGTTAAAAGGGAGTTTTTCCTTCTCACTGTCGCAAAGTGCTTGTTCATAGGGGGTCGTTTTGACTTGGGTTTTCTCCGTTATTATTGTATGGTCTTTACCTTACAATATAAAGCGCCACGAGGCGACTGTTTGTTGTGATTTGGAGCTATATAAATAAAATTGAATTGAATTGAATTTGTTTCACAAAAGTAGAAAACAATGTTTAAGTTCAGCCTGATCTTACAGATCATTCAGTCTCTACTTCATAGTGAGGACTGCTGATTTTAATACTGGTATCAGCTAATGCTCAAAGCCAAGGTATCAGTATTAAGGCTGAAAAAGTCAGATTAGTGCACGCCAAATACAAACACTTGTTTTGTTTTGTTTTATTTTTATTACCTTCAGGATCAAATGACTGGAAGACCCTCCTTGCCTGTTCTGATGGAGACTCTGGACCGACCAGCGACATCTCCTATTGAGAGAAAGAAGAGAAAGAGAAAAATAAATGAAAGACAACAGAGAATGGGAGGAAACAGAAAATGTGATTGAAAACATCAAGAAGTGTAATCTGAAAGTGACCACACACACACACAAATATTTGTATCTAAAGTGAGGAGATGGAGAAGAAGTAAACAACCAAAAAAACCCCTAGATTCTGGACATCCAGCCAACATTTGTGATTGACTGTTGGTACATTAAGCATTTCTGCTTGCTCATGTGAGTGTGTGTAATCTAAGGGGCCTATGCAATCACCAGAGTTCATTGGGTTATTAACTGATTTGCTGATAAAGTTAGATGGCTTGTTTTCACTCCAAACACACAGTCAGGAAATCAAGTCTTACATATCTTGCTTGTGATTTATGACGAGCTCTACAGTGTTTGTATGTTGGTAAAGTTTAGAGAGAGCAGTGCTGACAGGCAGAACAGAAACGAGGAGTTTTGTATATGCATCTATAAGTGGGCGATGCATCGACTGTACATGGTGATTATATGAAGCTTTAATTACTCTTACTATACAGAGGGCACTGGAATTTCCAAAAAAAAAAAAAAGTCCTTGTTAGACTGTCAGACTCTGAAATCCTTCTTCCCACTCCACTTCACTTTCTGAGTTTGAAATTGATCATTTGTGTAACCTTGCGAAACCAAAAATTTGACAGCATGCACTAACATCTCCAGAAGCGCATAAGTGATAAAGCAGGCAAGGTTTAGACCCCTTTTTGCACACAACTGTGCTCTAAGAGAAAAATCAGGGAAGTAGTTTGACCCATAAGGAGGACATGACAGCAAGCTTTTCACCCATTTGGAGGTATAAACAATTTTGTCTTTGCGCACTGTTGGACGATATGTTTGAAAACCAGGTTTGTTTTAAACATACTGAACCCTTAAGACAGTACTTTAACCCCAAAGACCTGTGATGGATAAAAATGACCTGACTTATCAGGTATTTTAGGTATTATTAGATATTTTCAAACTTAGTGTCAGATCTTGCCAAGATCACATAGGTTTAAGAGTTGAATAACCACAAGGTTTCTGATAAGCAATCACTGAAAACAATCAGTGATAAGGAGTGCAAAGGTAGGTGTTAAAGTGCCCTATAAATATTTAGCATGAATAAACTTTTAATAGAGTTTGAGAAAAGAAAAAAAAAGGGAAAAGGCCAGAGGAGATGGAGGGAATATTTTCTCAACAGAGGATTAAAAAGATGATACTTCTCCTGCAAAACATGAAGGAAAACATCAGAGGGTTCTCACTATCCTTCCTTATGAGACTGTATTTATGCCAATGAATCACTGGACAAACACATAATGTTATGGGAGAGCAAATGAACCCTCCACATCTCGTTTAGCCAGCCTTTATTAAAGCTTGAGCCTCAGATCCACACAGGCTGCTTGGGTTTCACAGTCCACTTATTACTGTATTCAGGGCTTACTCGGGGAGAAAGGGGGGAAGGGGGGTGTTCAGGGGGACACATCCAAGAAGAGATGACTCCCAGCTGCAGGCTCTTCGGATGCAAAGAAAAACAGTCACACCAGCGAATGCACACTCACACGCTTTCCTGTGACACAGTGTAGCAGGGGTTTGTGATGTGTTAACATTACAGGCTCCATAAATCTGACAGAAGATTTGTCATTAGTTAGATATGTCTATGCTTCACTTACAAGAGTGGACATGGGATCCCAGAGGAATAGAGTGCTGAAAAAGTTCTTATGCAGTTGACCAAATATCCGTACCATGAAACATGAACTGTTTTGATAAAATGCAATTAAGCCCTACACCCTAACTAAGAAAATATATCTCTTTGCAAAGATGAGAGGCTTAATTAATTTAATAAATCAAGCTTCATGAACTGAAAGCCAGTTTATTATCTTCCAGGGCAGGATGGAAACAGTTGTTGCAAATCACCTGATAATCTAACATTTATAGGATGAGCACACACCAGGACACAAACACTAACACTACTAAGTGGCCATCGGCAGAGTAAACAAAAGATGCCATTATGGCCAACCTATACACACACACACCAATAACAGCACAAGAAAGAGAAAAAGACAGACAATGACTCATGTGAACATTAAATCCATGCACAGGCGCACAGACACATATAATGACAGCAAAGACTACATGACCGTATTTGTGATGACAGGTCTGCCTGGTTATCTTTGATCTGTGTTTTATTAGAGGCCTGGGGAAGATGCTGCTGAGCTGGAAAACATGTTATGGAGCTAACAAACTCTGCAGGGAAGCGTGTGCGTGTGTGCATATGTTGTGTGCCTCACAGTTTCATTCCACTCAAACTAATTGTGCAACAGCACATGTCAATGTGTGTTTGAGTGTCTATGTAAGAGGTGGTATCACATTCTGTGATGAAATTCATTTGGTAATGAAGTGCTGCAGAGAACCAGTGCAACGATACTCTGCAGCACTAATGCAAGGTCCAAGAGGTAAAGGAGCGCATTCCAAACTCTGCAGTCCAATCTGTTTTGCACAAAGCCATGACCTCTGCAACAGTGCAAAAACAAGCTACTCTGAGGGAACAAAGCAAGAACAACACTCGAGCAATCACAAGGACACAGTGTAACGTAGAACATCTACTCCAAATAAAACCGGAATACATTTACTGTAACCAAATGTTTCTTTGCCAAAAATTTCAAATGACCGGAAAGGGGTTCTGAGTAAGCATTCAGGAATGTGTGTGTGGTTGTTTAATCAACTGTCCTGGTATATGTCTTACTTTTAAGATCAAGAGCTTCAGACAAGAAATAACAGAAAGGAAATAAAACTGTTAGATCTGATCCAAAAATTTTTAGGCTCTATTAATACAATGTTTAATTATGACATAAAAACGGTCAGAAAACAATTGAATTTTTAGTATTTCAGCAACACATGGTCACTGAGCATTTTGAGAGCATTTCTTCTACACATCTGATTTTTTTTTTATCATTTTCTCCTCAGCTTAAGAAACTGCCTTGCCTCTTCAAGAACCTCTTTAATGCTTTAAGTTTTTTCCGTTTGGAGTAACTCTTTGGTAATCTTCATGATTACAGTCCAAGATTTACTGCAGCACGCTAGATAAAGTACTCTTGTAAGCAAGCTTGGGTGATATTCATGTAACCCTCTTTATTACTTGTGTTTATGTTAAAGAACCGTTTGCTGGCTACTGCTTTCACCTTCACCCCCATCCATCTGTACTCTTGCTGCAATGTGCTCACCAGGCTGAGAGGCTCTCTTAGGTTGACATCTCATGCCCTACCTTCTTCCCCTTTCATTCTTCCCCCTGCCCAGTTCACCCCTCTTCACTTACCTTTTTCTGTGCTAAAGAGGTACTACAGTTTTAGAGTACTTCCTCCCCTCCCCTCCTTAACTTTTGTTCCATTTTCTGTCTGCCTTTCAGCCTTTATCTCCACATGCATGTAGCTACTTCAGGTAAGACAGGTAGACACAGCGCTTTACTAGAATTACTCTCTTTCTCACCAGTCCACCCAAAGAGCTATTGTGTGTGCTGAGAGGCTTTGAGTGGCCATAGAGTGCATCTGAAGAGATCAGTTTCCAAACAACAAAGCAGAGGTCTTGGCCAGTGTCTCCCATCTTGTTCCTAACAGGTAACGACAGACTCACTACAGGACAGGCTGAGGAGAGTCTGTGTGTGTGAGGGTTTGTTATGTGGAATGTATGTGTTTTGTTTAGTTCACCTTAACTAGCCTGTGTCCCAAGTGATCACGTATACAGGGAACAACAGAAGTTCCAACTCTCTTGCTACATAATGACTGAATTCAGTTTCAGGTGTGACAAACAGGACAAAGCATTGATTTATGGAACTGTCTTGGATGGGCAAAAACGTGTCTCACCAGAAAAGAAAGGAGACACCAGAGAATAGTTATATGGTGCAATGATGGGTCTTATAACAAAGACCAACACCCCAGGGAGAAGGAAGAATAATGCAGACATACACTGACAAAGACAGACTTTTATCCTACTACAAAGACCTTTGGTCTGACCTGTCACAGATTATTAATGACTGTTAATGTACACCGCTTTGTTATTTTGTGTTTGCGTGTGGCCCGCACCCACTGATCACATGGAAAATAGAAGTTAACCGTGTATGACTGAACACATTTTCACAAGGTCCTGCTGATTATTTTCCTGTTGCTGTTTTAAATATTCATTGTTGAAGAGTGTACTCCATATTATGTCATTTTGCATGCATGAGCTGAATCAGTAAACAGCATAAATGAACGGCGGTTCATTACTGACTTTATTACCTCGCCCATCGATAGGTGGAGAGAGGTTATGTTTTCGGCCGCATTGGTTGGTCTGTCTGTCTGTTAGGAGGATAACTCGGAAAATTCTGAACAGATTTCG
The DNA here is from genome assembly GCA_034780415.1 of Cichlasoma orientale. Lineage (NCBI taxonomy): Eukaryota > Metazoa > Chordata > Actinopteri > Cichliformes > Cichlidae > Cichlasoma > Cichlasoma orientale. The sequence continues at coordinate 1,478,993 of JAVDPK010000264.1, forward strand.
ATGTAAATTTCCAGAGTTGTTGGGGGTGGTACAAGGAACAATTGTTTACATTTTGGGAGTGATCAGATCTAGGAAAAAAAAAAAATTGTAAACAACATTGGGTGGCATCTATTGCAGTGTAATATTGCACATAGAAAATTTGGGGTGGGCAAGATATATGCTCTACTGAGCACCCTTCTAGTTTATGTCAAACCAGAATATTATATTATATATATATAGAGTTCAGAATATTATATTACAAATTACATTGACTGATGAAGACTGTGGGATGCAGTCAAGATATCTTGAAAGGAGTGGCAAGTTAACTTTAACATAAAATATTCAAAGCTCAAAGATTTAAAGCATATTGCAATAACAGCAAACTGCGATGATTTAAAGCCAACTGTGTCTGCACACAACTTCTCGCTCCTTACCAGTCCCTGAAAGACATTCTCTGTCTTCGCAGACAGAAGCTGGAGTCTTATGGGACACAGAGCGCCATAGTGGCTGTTCTCTCTCCCCTAGTAAATCACTGACCCAAAGCTCAACTACTGTACACACATGCACACACATAACTCCCTGGAGAAACACAGATACAGCCTGTGAACCTCATCACTCAGTGAGGGCAGAGTAAAGAGCGATGAGAAATGTCACAGGAGGCTACCCCCCACCTCCTTTCCTGAGTGACCACCACACTGCTCTTTAAAGTACATCCTTCCTTTCTACTTCCTTTCCTCCTCTTCCCTTCCCATGAGGGGCCAATAATCTGAAGAGGCTGGCTAAGGTGTGCTGGGGAGTCCTTCACTTGGGCAACAGACCAAGCTCCAGCTACTTCAAAGAAAGAAGGAAAAGGAAGGAAGAATCTTTTTTTTTTTTAAAACATAATACATGATATGTTTCATCTGTCACCCATCCTTCTTCTTCTTCACTTTCTGTCTTTTGTTCTCTCTTTCCTTTTTCTGGCGTCTCAGAAACTCTTGTCCAAAAACAGATCCCATTACATGCCATTATACACACTCAGACTCTCTCTCACATACGCGCACACATGAATACAACCGAGAACAGAGTGTGAAGGGGGGGGGGGGTTGTGGGTATGGATCAAAATTGGCAGGATGGCCTTTGTGTAGGTAGATTAGATAAAAACACTAATGGCATTAAGCTGATGGCCTGAAAGCCATAGTCACACTGACAGCCACTCAGGGGAATACACACCCGTACCCAGTAACAGAAAGAAGGAGCCACTGACACATCAGAGGCAGGGGATCAGGTTTTCTGTTTTTGTGGGTATGGTGCTATATTGGAGCTAAAAGCTACATAACCAGACATGTGTATTTTTGTATTATGAAGCTGAGAGAAGGATGCTTCAAATTAGCTTGAAACGTAGATTCCCTTTGCAGTAGAACAAGGTCACGTCTGGTAAGAACTACCAACTGAGGACCTTTGCCCCACATCTGCCCTCTTTACCTCAGGCTCCAAGTTGTAGAGGTCATTACTATTGGCATAGTATACCATTAGCCATATATGTTAATACATATGCATGAATGAGTGTGTTCAAGTGCGTTTCTAGTGTCCACTAGTACAAATACATCCAGATGAGAACATTGGAATCGTATTCCCTTCAAGAAGCCATCCACCTAAAGCAACACACACACACGCACAGGCACACGCACAGGCACACGCACACCTAAGTCTAATCAGGATTAGGTTTCCTGTGCTCTGGAATGTGTATGTATATGTGAACATGTCACTAGTGCCGGGGGAATTGTAGAAATTAGTAAATCATCTGTTCAACCATGACAACTTTAGGTCATTGCTGAGCCAACATATGATCCACTCACATAGCAGGCATGAGCCTATTCCCGTAACTGAGCTTTTAATCAATGGTATATTAGCAGGGTAGCGTTATGATGGAGATGATTGCTTGGGATTTTTTTTTCCCCCTCCCCTCTCTGGCGCAATTTTCACAACAGCAGGGCTAATCGATTTGCTACAACTGAAACTGCCAGCTTTAATTCACAAGCTATAGCAGCATATTAAATTACATGTTCACTAATGGAGAGCACTTGTTTGAGTTTATACTCCCATGCAAATGCACACAAGCCCAATGGCACAGTAATTCATTCATACTTTGTCCCAAAAGCATTTTCCCCCCCTCAAATTACCAACAGCATGTTTGGCCTCAATTAGGTTGGGGCTGCCTTGTTGCACAACCCTGTGCTGCCTACTCTGGCGGACCAAGACTAGATCCTGCAGCATGGTCTGTTACGGAACACAAACCTACACTTGTAAAGCAGTCTCACACTCAATATTGCAGTAATACAATAGCGCATCTCCTCTTCCTCTTGATAATGTCCCATAGGTTCTCTATGGAGTACAGGTGAGGCGAGTTGGCTGGCCAATCACGCACAATAATAACTTGGTCAGGAAACCAGTAGTATTGGGACTGTGGCCAGGTGCCAAGTCCTGCTAGAACAGGAAATTGACATCTCCATAAAGCTTGTCACCTGATGGAAGCATAAAGTGCTCTAAAATCTCCTGGCAGATGGCTGCTTTGACTTTGGATTTGATAAATCACAGAGGAGCAACCACAACCAACATCAGCAGATGACATGGCACCTCAAATCATAACAGAGTGTGGAAACCTCACACTAGACTTGAAGCATCTTGGGTTCTGTACCTCTCCACTCTTCCTCCAGACTCTATGACCTTAATTTACAAATGAAATGCAAAATTTGCTTTCATCTGAAAAGAGGACTTGGGACCACTGTGCAGTTCTTTTCCTCTTTAGCCCAGGTAAGATGCTTCAGACACCATCACTGGTTCAAGAGTGGTCTGATATTAGGAATGTGTGTTGTAGGTCCTTTCCTGACAACATCGGCCTCAGTCAGCTTTTTGCGAAGCTCTCCCCTCCCCAGTACTTGAATCGACTTTTCTTGACAATCCTCTCAAGGTTACAGTGCACCTTTAACTACCATATTTTTTCCATCCAGTCAGCTTTCTATTAACTGGCTTTGAAATGGCACAGCCATCTTTTTTAACAATGACCTGTGGTTTGCCCTCCTTGCGGAGGGTGTCGACAATTGTCATCTGAACAACTGTCAGCGGCTGTCAGCAATACATGCGTCTGCATGTATTGAATTAGACTAAGAGAAACACAATATCAACTCAAAACACTTTAATAATCTGAAATACTGGACTTCAGATTTTCATGATCTATAAGCCAGCTTGAAATATTTCCCTCTACATGAAATCAATGTTGAATACATGACACGTAGAATATAAACTTACCCTTTTGAAATAATTACAATAAAAACTTTTTATAATACACGCTAGTATGCGGGGACACCATTTACATCTGGGATTATGAACATGTAGATAACTATTGTGTCCCAAGTACTAACAAAACAGACACTGGGTACATGGATAGATCATCATTCTTTATCTTGTTGAAGCCTTCATTTTATCTCAGTATCTCCAATTTAATATTTGTTCAGATTATTTTGGCATCTTGTTTTACAGCAAAAATTTCATATCAAGCTACTGCCAATAAATCTGTTATGTCCCATTTTCCATTACTAACATTTCTTGGGGTGCAATGGAAAAATCTTAAATCCACTGGGAGTTATTTCTGAGACTTCATAGCTCTCGTGACAACTCTGTACAACAACAACAACAACAACAAAAAAAAAAAGACGTGTGCCAGAATAGGAAAATCTGGGACCCATATTGATGGATTTAACCTGACAGTGAAGGTGGACAGAAGTGTAGACTCTCACTGGTGCACAAATTCAGCAGTTTACGTCACTGCAATACTTGAAAATAAACCACACATTGTTTAGTTGATCACAGATGATAAACTAAAAACGTGTGTGTTTGTGTTTAAGAGTGAGAATGAGAGAGAATCGGGGCCGTGTCTGTGTGCCAGCATTTGTTAAGTTCCTCTTTGGGAACTGCGCATTTTTCCCTCCATACTTGTTAGGTGAAAAGCCAAGAAAGCACACCGGCCATATATGACTATCTCCTGTGCTCGTTTTTCTCTCCCCTCCCTCTGTGCCTCTGGTTTCCCCCCCACACTGATATCTGACCTGCACTATTTTAAAAGCACCTTCCATATTTTGGTTTTTCTAACCTGCTGAGAAGACTGGTTTATATTACACATTGTATGTCTCTGTTTGTGAATTATGTGCTACCTCTCCAGTGGACGTGTGTATTGAACTTGCCTTGGTGAAAAATACAGAGAGGTGAGTTTCACTGCCAAGGATCCAAATAGGGAACTTTGGAGACTTGAGGAATGCCCCGACCTGAAACACACACAGAAAAGGAATGCAGAACCTATGAGTGTCTATTTCAGTCACTTCCATCATAAATCAGTAATCATTTCAATCTTAACATGCAGCTTTTTCATAAATACATTATTTGAATAAAATAAAAATAATTACATATTAATATTTGATATTTCTCTAAACCCTCAACAAAATATCCATAATGAACTGCACTGTATAATGACAACTTAAACCTCTATGAACAGCATATAAATGAGCTGCTTTCTAAGCTCCCTCTTAAGAGCTCTTTAGTTACTTTGGCAACCATCTATTTGCCATTAACCTATTACAGCTGCTTACTTACTTTACCTGTTTGCAGACTTCATATCTCAACTTGAGCTATTTTTGGCTTGCTTATATTGATAAATGAACATTCCTGTTTTTCAAGCCAACTGAACTATTTTGTGGTACAAGCATTTTTACAATTTCTTTTATGATCTGTTTTAAATAAATCAACATTTCAGTACATGTGTTCCAAAAATAACTGCTCCTTCCAAACACACGTTTTCACATGGGAGCACAAACTGGTCTGTGTTTCACAGTTGGAAATGTCAGAATCACAAGTAACAGTAAGTGCTTGTGTATTTATTTGTACTTGTAGCCCTTTCAGTTTATACAATGGGTGTCTCTTTATTTGCAGTCAAGCTTTATTGAACAAACACAAATCCTCTGCAAGCTCACAATCAACAGCCACTGGACAGTTTGTTTATGCTTTTAAATTATGCTTTGTGAACCTACAACCCTGTTTCCTGAAAAAAAGTTGGCAAGCTGTGTAAAATGTAAATAAAAAGAAGAACCATTTGAAGCCATTTAAACCCAAAAGCTAATTGAAAACACATTAAATGCTGAAACTGTAGAAAACTGTAGTGGCTTTTAAAAAACAGAATTGGGACAGCAGCTTTCAAAGACTGGAAAAGTTGGGCAGTACTAGACAATCACCTGGTGGAGCATTTTATAACTGATTAGATTAACTGGAAAAAGTTCAGTATCAGAGTATAAAAAGAGCACCCCAGAGAGGCTGAGTCTTTCAGAAGTAACAATGTGGAAGGGATCATCATTTGTTGGAAGACCATATGGTCATACTGTTAAATAATTCAAGAGTGTTTCCAAATATAAAATAGCTAAGACTTGGGGTATTTTACCATCTACAGTACGCACTATGGTTAAAAGATTCCATGAATCTGGAAAAAATATCTGTACGTCAGGGACCAACATTTTATGGTGACAAGGTCGGCACTATTAAAAATAGACATGATTCTGTCTTATGAGCTGTAAATCAATATATGAGATCACAAAAATTTCAGAAAGCTACTGTTGGTAAACACAATTTGTGAATGAATCCACAAATGCTGAAAACTGAACTATGCAAAGAGAGAAATCATAAACACTCAGAAACACCGCCGCCTCCTCTGGACCTGAGCTCATTTAGGATGGACTGGAGCGAGGTGTCCTGAGGTCTGACAAACCCACGTTTGAAATTCTGTTCTGAAATTATGGACATCATGTTGTCTGGGTAACAAATGGGATGGATTATCTGGCTTGTTATCAGCACGCAGTTTGAAAGCCAGCGTCTATGTTGGTATGGCATAATGTGTTTGCATTAGTGCATTAAGTAAGGGTAACTTGCGCATCTGCAAAGAACCATTATTGCTGAACAACCTATGCAGGAATCAGTGCAACATATGCTACCCACCTGACGATGCAGTTTCCAAGAAAGGCCTAGCTTGCTCCAGTAAGATGCCGCCAAACTGCATTTCGCATGCATTACAAAAACATGGCTCTTTAATGAAAGAGGCCAAGCGCTAAAACAGCCTCCCTGCAGTCCAGCCTGTTGCTGAGCATGTATTTTTTAAAAAAACAATATTTCCCAGCTTCAATATTTGATGTTGGCTTTGTGGAATTTTTAACCACATGTAAGATTTAATTGACTTGAAAACAATGTGTGTTTGCTGACATTTTAGACAGCTTCCCAGCTTTTGAGACAATGAACGTGTATCTGTGTCTGTACCTTGCAGTAGCGCAGTGATTCCATAAGCGTGAGAAAGCCAACAGATGCCTGTTTATGAATTCCGTGTAGTTCTACAAGACAGGAATGGGAAAAAAACAAAACAAAATGAGAATTCCGCTGATGTCAAACTGGTATTAATTTGTGTTTTTGTGCAACGCTCTGAGGTTTAAGAGTTATGACAGTCTGGTGAACAAAGCCAACACAAAAGACTTCTGCAAGTCTTGTATGTGTACATGTTTCTTTTGTTTGGATTTGCTGTCTGTAAGCATGTCCGTGCAATATTTAATTGGTATCTTACTCATTCCAGAGCATTCCCTGTCTCCATCCCAAACATTAGAGACAGCATGACCAGTTACAAGAAGGTTCACCAGGCTCTGACTGCAAAAGACAGAAAAAAAAAAAGACATCAACTGGAAAATAACTAGCACTATCACACAAATAAGTTATATCAATTGTTACGTGACTAAATGATGCAAACCACAGGTGAAGATTTATTTATTTTTTTTAATACCTTCCATGGCCATGCACAGGGTCTATGAGAGGCTCCATTGTGTCCTGGATCTCATTCCTTATATTTTCTATGCCCTGCACAGAATCATTACATTTTTGGTGAAAATAATGAACCACAGTGATTTAATGAATGAATAGAACTCTTATTTTCAGCTGCTTTTTTATCACTTCATTCAAATCTCTTAATAAAGCAGACATACATCATCAACATAATAATTCCCATTCTGTGTTGCATATCTGTACCCATCTCTCTGTCTAGCTCCTTCATTTCTCTACCTTAGTGAGGATGACAGAGTAAAGGAAAAGCAAGACTCCACAGCACCCCCTCCAGGTGTGGTAGAGAGACAGCACCTCCTCTCTGAGATCGGCCACTGACACGACAGTCCGTTTGCTGCGGGAGGGAAACAAACACTAGAATGATGCATGAAACACTCAGAAGACAAATGTGTTGGGCTTCAGGAGGTGTCAATATGACAAATGCACTAACTGAGTTTGCGATGCCCGGATGCCCTTTCACAACAGGGCAGGTATCAAATAAATGAGAGGGTGAAGAATAATCTGATCTTCTGTTTGGAGCCACTTCCTTCTTTTGCTCAACCTTGGAAAGCTCGCTAGTGAAGCTATCCGTCTTGGTTAGCATGCGCTTCCTCACTGTGAGTCAGCACTACTTTTTGCTGACTATGGTCTCAACTGCCAGTGCGCCATTTGATGAAATTTCAATATTTCTCTGGCAAACACACCATTGCATTCATTTAGCTTGTGTTTGTGTGGCACAGAGTGTGTAAGGTAGTTTTTTTTTTCTTTTTTTTTTTTTTATAAGGCAATCAGTAAAAGTGCTGAGTCAGCAAATTGTGAGAAGAGTGAAAAAGCTAACACCGATGTGAAAGCCAATTCTTGCAGACTAGATGAATCTAGTGGAAATGTGTTGTTCTCTATTCCAGTAATGCATATTGACAACTGTCCCAGCATGACTTACGAGGTCTAAATCCCTCCAGAATACCCACAGTATTACTTAACGTCAGGATTTTATGGGTAAGGATAGATATTAAAGAAGCCAGATGTTACTTGTGGACAGAATATTTATTGTCACTTACTGAAGAACACCGTGAAATTGCTCAAAGCCAAGCTCCTCGGCAGCCAAAGCAGCTAGGCACAATAAAACACAGAAACCATAGTATCAGAGCACGACACAGCAAAATACTGCATCAATTGGTTAGTCATCAAAAGTTTCTATTTAACAATTAAATGCTAAGACAAGGCTTCGTTTAATGAGTAGAAATATTGTGACAGACGTAGGACTCACTGGGTTGCTGCTCCTGTGGTGGTTGACTGCTTGCCGGCTCTGGCATGTCCTGTGTTTGCGACTGTGCCTTCGTGATAGTTTGTGTGCTAGTGTGTGGGCTCTGTCCCTTGGCCCAGGTCACCAGGCAGAACCCTGTGGAGGTGCTGGAACAGACAGACTCCAGGATTTCGCTTAGCGTTGAACAAAGTGCCGTTTTCTGCTCCTCCTCTAATAGACACAACATAAAAACTTGTGTTTTTTTGTTTTGTTTTTTTAAAACAAGAAATACAACTAGACCACATAATAATTAACAGCAAAGACAATGCAATGAAGAATCTACCTGACATTTGTCTCCAGTTGGAACTTTCTCTATTAAAGAGAACAATTTTTAAGAGGAAAGCCTGCAAAGAAAACCTCATTATACAAATTTGCAAGAAATCTTTCATGATGCAATGTGCTATATCTCGTAGGCAATCATAAACTAACAGAAACTGATATTTACTTTATTTTATATCAGCAACCATTTTTAAGGGGGCGGGCAATTATTCAAAATTTATTTCTGATCAAAACAAGACAATCAAGATTAGATTATAGTGCTCCACTCATTTTTCACAATGTTGATCTCATTTTGTCTTATAAATCTAATCTAGTCCGTTCTAATGAAGAGACCTATTATGCGTTTCCTTAATGGATGCTTACATAAAACAAGGAATATGTTTCAAAATATCAGGTCAGCGTATGTGCACCTAATGCATCTGAGCCAAAAACTCAGGTGCTCTAAAGTGAGCATTCCTAATATGGTCATCTCAGGCAAGCAGGTCTGGCTGTGAGCAGCCCTTCCCACCTGCTGTATAAGACAGAGGGGCAGCCAAACAGAAAATGGCTTAAAGGAAGGGTAAAGGAAGCTAAAAGTCTTTTATGAACAGTGGATGAACTGACGGGCTGGAGCTCAGTGTAAGATAAAATAGGATTATTTTGAACATTAAATCAAACAAAGCCACTTTTACAGAGACCAAGATGGCAAGCATGGAGCTGGAAATGAGCATAACAGGCCTCCTTTACAGCAACAGCTTTTGCTCCTCCTTAAAAGCCCAAGCTCACTGCTCACCACACTGTGGCATGTTTAGTTCAGGTTGCATTTATTATAATTTCAATATTAACCAAAATAATGGCAATGAGGATATTTTTTTTATCATAACTGAGCAGGACAAATTGTAAGAAGGCTGAATAAGACCTTACCTGGACAGGTGCAATTACAGCACATGGTCCTCCTTCAAACTGCTCCAGTGCTGTGTGCTCACTCTCACTAAAAACAAATCCTGTGACAAACAGAAAATGATTGTGTCAATAAGAACTTAAAAAACAAATTTACAAGTGCACCAGTACTCACACTGAGGGCCACAGACCAAAATTATGGCCTAAATTAACACATGCAGGTACGTATTCATACTAGCCACATAGAAAGTAGCACAGTATTTTATAGTTTAACTGTCCTTCAGCTAGGATTTCACAAGAAATCACCTCTTGCACTCTAAAGTTTTAATTAAAACCTGGATACAATACACTCATATCACCATACTGAGACAAAGTATCATACCTTGGGCCCATCTACGGAAGATAGAGGCAGACACTCCACTGGAGGGTCTCCCCCAAACCAAATCCACCACATCTTTATTTAACTCTGACATGTTCGCTTTCAGTGTTGGAAGATCCACAGTCAGTCTCTCTTCAGTCTAACAGCCACTTGGGGACAAGAGAGGTCTGTTAAGGCCAACTTGCAAGTTCTCCTTGGTGCTGACAGTCCACTTCTCCAGGCAGGTCGAGCCTGTGGCATTGGCCACAAGCTGCCTGTGCACGACAGTCTGACTGCAGTTACTGGCAGCAAACTGGCGGGTAGGAATGACATCAACGTGACCACAGCAGCCTACCAAGTGATAGGACAGAAACCATGCAGTCCATGACAAAAATACATGTTAAGGTTACTGTCTGTAGTGGAAAACGTCTATTAGCAATGGTAACTTACTTTCATATTTACAATGATAGCGTCGCGATTAAAGATTAAACTAGTTTTTAACTTTGGTAAATAAATTAATGCCAATTTATACTTCACGGGATTATTAACCGGCTAAACATCTCTCAGTCCTGTTAACGTTAATACAAGGGATATTTAATTAAAAAAAACCCTGATAACTGGATAACGATTTGCTTATTTGTGGCGACGTTGTTACCTTGTGAGACATTTCAGAAATTAATGCACCACTTTTAGATTTTAACAGCTGAGTTAGTTTGGTAATGTCAACAGTTAGCATTAGCATTACTACTAGCAGCTAATCTTTCATTGCTTTGTCATTCAATTACCTTCCACATTAAAACGACGCCTGAAACCGTGGTATGAACTTACTGTTTCTCATTAGCGTGATATGAATGGACCTTAATTACCTTAATACACAGTCCGGTAATGAGATTCTGTATTGATGCAATTTTCTGGTAGCAATTTCACCGTCAGCCGCCTCTCTGTCATTCGTTTATTTACAACAGAATTGTGTGAAAAAACAGAAAAGCGCGTACAATTGACGTACCTCACCATTGGTTGAAATCCAGAAAGTTCTAGATGCGTCAAGGGCTGCGGCGTCAACGCGTTGCCTCACTGGTCTACAGACTTGTCAATCATATCGGAGCCGCCCACAGACGGAGAGCCATTTAATAAAACTAAAGATGTCCTTAGCGATTTGGATAAGGAAAATATACGTTAAAAAGGGGTTTGGATAACTTCACTGTTAATTCATACATTTAAAATAGCTTGACTGATAATATTAGACATAATAAATATCCCTGTTCTGCGTTTCATTTTACAAGCTTTATTCAGGACCTTGGGTTTTTTGTCCACTACCCCGTTCCGTACTGCCCGGCGCATGCACACTATATACTTTTAGCTAACTTTGACTTGCTTTCCACGCGTGTTTAGATTCTTACTTGGGGAAAAGTGTAGTTTGAGGCCAGAAGTTTTGGAAATATAGGACGCGTTTTTCATCAGAATGGGTGGTCAAGCTAAGGGCAAAAAGAAAAACAAGCCTAAGAGGAAAGACAACCGTCTAAACAGGGGTAAGTTCACAGATTTATGATTTTATTTCATTTACAGTGTATAACGTCAAACTCTTAAACACCATGTGGTAAGAGGACTATTATATTTTGGTTTTAATGAAGCTCGAATAAGATGGAACTAATATTACACGTACACTTATAACATCCCTGCAGATGGAGGATTTGTTGGTCTGTCACCTCAAGAAAGGATGAAAGTAAGAATGCACGAAAAAGCCAAGAAGAAGACAGCTGAGAAGTACTCAGTACAGCAACTCCTACAGAAGGTAACGCTTGACAACATATCCACAAAGACAGGACCCAAATATGTCATGGCCTCAAGATTTTTTTTATCCTTTTAAATTCTATTTCTGAGCTTTCCTTGTTTGTTGTGTCGTGCAGACTGAAGAATGCATGGACAGTTTTGACTTTGAGATGGCTGGCCTTTTCTGTCAAAGAGCCCTGGATGTGGAGCCCACCAACCTGCAAGTTCTAGACATGCAGGGACATATTTACTCTGAATTAGGAGACACACAGAAAGCTAAAGAAATATCCTTTCTTGCTGCGTGCAAGCCAGTAATTTAGTAATTTCATAAACTGCTGTGATAATTTCATTCTGCTCTAAAGCACTGATTGTTGAGCCTTCCTTGACCTCCTCTCTCAAGCATTTCTGCGTGCTGTGGAGCTTAGCCCAGATGTTGGCCCTAGTAAGTACATGCACCTGGGACAAATCCACACAGGCCAGGAGGCTGTAGACTACTACACCAGAGGAATACATGTCCTACTGAATACATTGGAGAAACAAGGAGCAACAACAGTAAGTGATCACACATAGATGCACACCTCTGTGTTTGTTTGGTTATAGAAACTGGATGATATCTAGAGGAAATGACTTTGTGTTCAAGGCTTAATGCTCCTGAATATTTTTCATCTTCACAAGAGGGTGCTGTTGGACAGTGCTTGTCTTAGTGACTGATGGCATTGTTATGGCAGAAATATGTCAAATTTATGAGTACCCTGTAGTGTAGCTGTCACTCCAGACCTGTATTACTAATCACAGGTAATTACAAAACACTTTACGTACATTACAATGCACTAAAAAAACTATGAAATTAACCTTGAAACAACACAGACTTTACACTAAAGATGTGAAACAGTAAAATGGTAGTTCTTGATGTGGTCAGAGGGTGTTTGCTTTACAACTTTTGTCTTGACTTCGGTTGTTTTTTCTATTCACAAAGGAGACTTTTGTTCATTGGGTTTTTTGCATAAGCAATGATAAAATATTTTCTAATTTAGAAGATATAATAATGTGCCATGCAATACAATTTGAACATTAAATTAGAATAAATGGAAGAAAATGGAGTACAAGGATTAGGATATATTGTATTGTAATAAGGGCAAATACATTAATTTATATTCACTTGCTCAACATATTCCTTTAGATCAACTTTGTAACACCTTGATTATTAATATCTGGCTACTTACCAGATTACAGTATTGATTTAAAATAGAAAAAAGTTATCGGGAAGCCTCTATTATTTTCATAGAGATGCCTTAAATAAAAAAAAAAGTGTATTAGCTGGAAGTGTCACAAATTAGTATGTCAGTATTCAGTAATTGGGACAATGAGTCAATGAATAATATGAACACTAGAAACTAAAGAAATCTGCCCTTTTTATTTATGCAGGCTCAGGCTGGAGCTGCTGCCCAACCAGATGAGGACCCTGAACTCTCAGAGAAGGACGTTAGCATAGCCTACTGCTCCATCGCTGAGATTTACTTAACGGACCTCTGGTACTAGAGCACACAGAACTACACACTCGACACTGATAAGCCCGTCTCTTGGTAATGTTTTGAGAATTTCTTTTCTCTGTGTGCATGTAGCATGGAGGAGGGGGCTGCAGACAAGTGCAGAGAGTTCATAGAGAAAGCATTACAGTATCACCATGACAACCCAGAAGCTCTACAGCTTATGGCCAGTTACCTGTTCAGTACAGAGAGAAACCAGGTCAGTCCACTCACTCTCTCACACATGTGCACATACACACTTGAGATGAGTTATCATCACATTAAAGCAGGAATCTGCTGAGTTAATTATTCTGAGCAAATTGAATTGTATGTCATTAATCAGCAGATGGACAGGTGATGCCGATAGGAATGTTAATTACTGGGCGGATCATTAAGGTCATATAGTCATCTGATCAAATGCGGAAAGATGAGGGAAAAGCATATTGGACTTAATTTAGAAAAAAATGCCACAGGACCTTTTCAGTGTAACACATTTGACAGTGAGTTTAGAAGAATATCTTAATTAAACTTTCTGTATTTTTGCATTGCATATACATTTTTCATATGCAAGAGACATTTAAAAATGCTCTTCATTTAGCAACCATTGTTCATAGAAGGCATTCAAGGCAAAGGCCTTGTGCATGAAATTGGAATATGGTCTGAAAGTAATTACTGGCAATTCTTTCTGCCTGGGTCATCCTCAGTATCCATTGCATTCTTCTTTTTTCTTTTTTCCTCCAAAGAGGAGGACGCAACAAACGACATTCAGTTCACCTGTCGTTGTTTTTGCAAGCTATGTGTGGCGGATATCCTCAAAACCTAGTTGAATAAACCCAGAAGTCTGGAAAAAAAAAAGACTCTCCATCCACTCATATTACCAAACTGAGCGAAGTAGGATCTGTAATACGAGCTGTAAACTGTAGGGGACAGGCTGGTTCCAGTCTCACTTCAGTTTGCCACATGCAGTGACCAAAGTGTCTTTTTTTTTCAGAAACAAGAAAAAATAAATTGTTCTTAAATTAATCCAGAGGTTCTTGCGTTCTGTAGAAAATTCAATAGCCAGTCTGTAGAGGTAAATCATACAGTGGGATTAGTCTGTAGGAACTGAGTTTTGTGAGAGTGCATTCACCAATTATTGTTGTATATACATTTGCATAACAAATGAAATGAAATGTATACATCTTTGTATACCTTTTTATATTTATGTGCATTTTTCTGTCTTCAGGAAGGCAAAGATTACCTGTTGAAGAGCGTTGGAATGTGGCTACCTGCCCAGCAACACAGTGCAGCTTCTTCCACCACAGGCGAAGACATTCAGGTGAGTTGTAGCTGTGGGCTGGTATTTCTTTCACTTCCACCAGTGCCAGTAAGCTCCCAGTTTATTTATAAAGTCCTTTTAACTAACAAGATTGTCACAGTGTGTGATGCAGTCTGCATGAACATAAGGACACCTGTACAGATAGAAAAATAAGAGCTAAAGAAAAGATGAAAGATGGAACACATACTTCACAAACCTGTATGCATTTGTGTGAGACTGAGCAAAGAGAAAGCAGATATTAAAGGCAACATCAGGAAGGGTTTTAAAGGATAAGTAAGCAAAGTAAATGGAATTTGACAAAGGAAAAATGGCTGTAATGTCTAAGCTGGATGGGTTTTGAATGGCTCAAAATAAACGGCAAATTCAAATAATAAAAAAGTGATATAAGACGGATTCAAGTGATGACTTGATACAATAATCCCAGTGACACCACTCTTATGACTCTTATCTTTAGGAGCAGGTTGATCTGAACACAGCCCGCTGACACTTTGGCTGTGATTAACAGCCACGTAGCTGCAAAACGTTTTGTACCTTGAAATTGGATTGTGTTATTATCAGACAAAGGAAGAACTATGTTTGTGGATGCCTGTGTAAGCAGTCACTGCAGAGGTGGTTATATTGTCCGGTGTTTTTTTTTTTTTTTTTGTTATGTTTTTTTTTTCTCCTCCAGAATGAGATCCCTCCGTATGAGTCTCGCATCACCACCGCCAAACTGCTCATTGAGTCAGAGGAGTACGAGGTAAAAATGTTTGCTGTGTGTTGTGCTCGTACACTCTCTTGTTGTTGGTCTGTGTATGTATCATGGTGGGAGGGCAGCCTGGCATTTTTGTGTGTACGTCCGTGTGTTTGTATGCTTTCCTTTCTGGTGAATAGCACTGAAGGTGGCAAGGCCATGCCTGGTCTTTATCCCTCTGGAGTTTAGTGTCAATAATTGAAGAGTGGTATTTACAAAAAGGGATAGGGCTAAGGGGGGGCACGTAAGGGTGGAGAAACTGGGAGGAAGAGTAAAATTTAAAAAAAAAAAAAAAAGAGAGGAAAAAAAGAAGCTGTGGTCTGATGAATTGCTGCCATATCTTGAAACAGCATACTTGTCTACTAAATCACTCATGAATTTCAAGTATTAATGGCCTTGATTTCAGTGGCTCACTGCCTTCAGTATAGTGCTTAAAACCCCTAACACTGTCATTAAAGCTTGAAGTCATTTTCTGTGATTACTGCCACACCAACAGCAGTTCAGCTTTTCTATTGTGATCCAATGATTAATTTTCAGTCACTCTTGTTGGGTGGTTTACGGTTATTACTTACAGGAAATGAGAACAGTGTCCCTTTTTTTTTTTTTTTTTTTTTTTTTTTTCCCCCCTTCCCCTCGCTCCCACCCAAACTGCTCAGCTGCAGTTATATCTTTGGGTGCATGTGTGCGGGAGATGGGCTGTCAGGTGTATCAGTAAAATGACAACGTCTCGGTCCGCAGTTTCTGACATGTCGTTTGTCTTCATCCTCCTGGTGGTGTCATCAAGCCCGAACCACAAACCGCACCCATTCTCACTGCTTTATAACCTCAAATATTTTGCCATGTGCTCAAGTATGTGTACACACACACACACACACACAAGTTACGAGCTATTTGGAGTTAATGGCAATTGAATTTAAGGGTGAAAGTAGAGTAAAAGCAAGCAGTTTTCTGTCTGTCTCTCCCAGACTGGGATTTGGGACTTGGATTTGATGGGAACATCCTCTCAGCCATTTGCTTCCGGTAATTCTCTGTCACACATAAACACACGCATTCTCTCACTTTTATGTTTATCATCTCTCACTAAGAAAGATCTATGCACAACTTTAAACCCTTTGTAAACTTTGTAAAGTTGTGCTTCCAGTAGAGTTATTAATTGGAAAGCTATCTTTTGGAAAAAGGTGCCAAAATATGGCCAATTGTCTCTTTCTCCCTATTGAATATTTTGTTTGGTCCCCAGAGCTGGGCCAGGACTTTGAAATTTGTATTAATATATTTGCCAAAAAAACATATTAAAGCATTTTCAGTTTTGTTTTCTGTAACTGCATACAGGCACTTCTGGTAAATAAATGTTAATTTTAGAATGGTAGAGGTACTACTGTGTACTTTGCCAGAAACCTCTTCTGTCTCAGGCTCTTTTTCTGTACTGTTCTGGTCTATGGATTGAATTAAATTTTACTAGGCCACAATATAGTAGTGATAGTGTTTTTTTTTTTCCTTTCATCAGATTATATGAGTATATGATAAGATCCTGTTAGTGAGGAAAATGCCTCTGTAGTGGTGACAGATTCAGGCACAAGCAAGAAGCATACTCAAAGAGCGAAGACAGCAACTGTCTGCTCTGAAAACAATTCAGATCAGCACCAAAATTGACTTGGTTCTTTCTTTGCCCCGACTCCATCTCTCCACCAGTTTTCATGCAAATCAACCTGATAGATGAAGCAAAGTCATGCTGAAAGTGGGCGGGCAAACATTTTCAACCAAGACTGTCTGTAGTGGGTAGACAGCTTCTCATCTCTTGTGTGGACTTTACTCTGTGACAGTCCAATCAGAGCCTCATACGATATATGACCTTTGCTCAATGAAAAAAAGCCCGTCCTCTTCCCTTCTTTTTTGAAGCTTTGCCTCAGTTAGATTTCATCATTATGATGATGATCTGGTTGTTACCAAAAAGCCACGGCAATAATGACAAACCCAAAGTGTGTGTGTGAATATGACTAGTATGTTTTGAATAAATGGTTATCTTTTATAATGCAAAGTCTGGTTTTCAGTTGTGTTTTGGAGAAAATATTTTTAAGAATTAACTTTTTTTTTTCCTCTTCTTCAGTTTTTAAGCCAATGACACACGGAAAGCTCAACTTTATTGTAAATTTTGCAGAGCCTGTAAGAGCATGAAAACCATGTCACAGACTGGTTTCAGTAGTGCTCCATTATGTGATTGTCTTGCTTACTTTCCAAAATGTAATGGAAAACATTCCAAATCCAGTGGGTTAATAAATTCCTGAAAGCATCAGTTTCACAATTGCTGCTTTTCTCTTCAGTCAACTGTTTCTGCAAAACATGGATCTGTGCCACTTAAATTAGAAGAGGGGGAAAAAAGTCACCAAAAAGACCTTTTGCAAGTCTTTTTTTTTTCTCCCTTTTTTGATTAGTTGAATGCATGCCAAGTTTGTTTGTGATTTCCAGAATGGAAATAGATTAAGAGCACGCGAGGGTGCTTGAAAGCAAAAGAAGTGAGACAAACATGTCAGTTTTATTGTAAAATATCCCCATATTTTTGAGTGCTTGCTGTGCTTAAACAGGTTTATTATTGGTTTGATGGATGGAAGATTAATTGCGTTTTCATAACAAGATTTTTTTTTTTTTTTTGGTTTTAGTCACTTTTCATCAGCAATTTTTGGTTCCAGCTTCTAATATGGAATACTTTTCTGCTGTTGAATATCTTTGTGTGTCTGTTTGATAATTTTGAGCAATTTGAGGAATTATGGTCCCTGTAGACATGTTGCACATTGAAGTTTCCTGATATTTGATAGACTAAACTGACTACAGTCAGTGCAGTGATGAAGCAGTAATACCAACGATTATATGGGTCCCATCTTCTCCAGTGGGTACATCTTGCTGGTATTGGGTTAGACCCCCTTTTGCCTTCAGAACTGCTTTATTTCTCTATGTCATAGATTCAGCATAGTGCTGGAAACATTTTGGCCCATTCAGGCCATCTCTGAATCTCTTGTTCCACCACATCTCAAAGGTGCTCTTTTTGTTTGAGATCTGGTGACATTTGAGGACAATGACCTCATTGTCATATTCAAGAAACCAGTTTGAAATTATTTGAGCTTTGTGGCACGATGTGCTGTCCTGCTGGAAGCGGCCATCAAAAGATGGGTACACTGTGGTTATAAAGTACTGGTCATGGCCAGCAGCAATACTCAGGTGGGCTGTGGTGTTTAAATGATGCTCAGTTGTTACTAAGATGTCCAAAGTAGACCAAGAAAATATTTCCCACACAATTACACCACCAGCAGCCTGAACCATCGTTATAAGGCAGGATAGATCCATACTTTCATGTTGTTTACACCAAATTCTGACCCTGCCATCCAAATGTTGCAGCAGAAATCCAGACTCCTCAGACCAGGCAACGTTTTTCCAGTCTTCTGTTGTCCAATTTTGGCGACCCGTGTGAACTGTAGCCTCAGTTTCCTGTTCTTATCTGACAGGAGTGGCACCTGGCGTGGTCTTCCGCTGCTGGGGTCCATTTACTTCAAGGGTCGAAGTGTTGTGCATTTAGTGCTGCTCTTCTCCATACCTCTTGTTATAATGAGTGGTTATTTGCATAATTGTTGCCTTCCAATCAGCTCGACGCAGTCTGGCCAGTCTCTTCTGACCTCTGACATCAGCATTTTCACCCACAGAACTGCTGCTCACTGGATATTTTCTCCTTTTTTGGGCCATTCTCTGTAAACCCTGGAGATGGTTGTGATGTAAAATCCCAGTAGATCAGCAGTTTCTGAAATACTCAGACCAGCCCGTTTGGCATCAACAACGATGCCACGTTCAAAGTCACTTAAGTCACCTTTCTTCCCGATTCGGATGCTCAGCAGGTCATCTTGACCATGTCTACATGCCTAAATGCACAGAGTTGCTCCCATCATTGGGTGATTAGAGATTTGTGTTAACAAGTATTTGAACAGGTGTACTTAATAAAGTGGCTGGTGAGCGTATGCCTTGTGGCAACAGTGCAGTGAGTGTTTCCCTACTGTAACACATGCAGATATTACCGTGATCACCCATCACAGCCACTGATTCACTTGCAACATAGCAGGCAGACAGACAGGCACCCTCCTGTGACAGCCATTCAAGTGTCTCTTAGCTCAGTCGTCGCACAAGCTGATGGGTAGTTGCACACCTTGTTGTTGTCACTCTTGTTTGCCTGTATCTTATTTATTGAATGTTTCTGTTCTTAAAACGCTTCTGTTCTTCTTAGCTCACAGTGTGTACAGCTTGTACTTTTCCTATATTGCTTGCAAGTACAGTTAACAGTGACATCCCCAGGATTTATTTACTTAAGTCTAGATGTCCCTGTTTGCGTGCATGTGCGAGTGTATGTGTGTGAGATATAGTTTGCCCTTGCTTGTAAAGTGATTTGTCTTTCTCCTGTCTCTGCCGTGCGCTCCAGTAAAATGATTCTGTTAAACAAAATTGCCTGAAGATTACACAAACGCAGAAACGGACACACACACACACACACACACACACACACACACACACACACACACACACTACACATGCCTGCAATGGACATTATAAATGAGTTCCTCCACAGAGTGCAGCTTTTTTTTTTTTTTTTGCTTCAGCAGTTCTTAAAATAAGGAGGACAACATGTATGTATCGTCGTGCATATGCTATTGGTTGTGTGTCTCTGTAGTGCACTGTTGTTTTTCTTGAACCATTTTTGTGATGCTTATTAAGATGCTTTTTTGTTTTTTAAACCTCCCTTCCAATTTTCTCACTTTTTTCCTTGGTAGTACACCCTCTTTCCTCCTTATCTTCATGGGAATATTAATCTTGTTGTTGTTTAGAGCATGAAGTGGCCTAAGAATCTCTGAATCTTTAATCACTCGCCCCTGGGCTGACCGGTGTAGTTAGGAAGATGTGCAGTTGGACCCGATATAATGGTTATCATTGCTCACTTATCCTGGCTCCCAGATATCTCTTGTTCTATTTCTGTAGCTCCAAAACTGCCTGTTCTATCACTTGTTTAATACCCAAGCAGATCTTTACTCCTATCTCTTATATCTAGTGCTTGGCTCAAATTACTGTGTTTGAGTGTGTGTGCACTTTGTGTGTCTGTCACTTTGTGGCGATACAGTGCAAGTGGATAGTAGATAATTCTGAAGCTGGACATGAATCCATTCATCATCAGCTGGGATTAGATGTTTTTGTTTGTGTATTTTTAATCAGTCATTAATTAATTAAGGACAATGGTATTTCAGCTGATAATTGGTCTGGCAATCAATCAACTGACTCCCTGACATGCATATTTGCACCATCTTAATGAGATACTCTCAATTAACCTGACTCCCCTTGCTCTATGGAGGCAACAGACCTCTTTATCGCCACTGGAACCGCATAGACTTAATGAAAAGAGCAGAGAACTCCAACGAGCAGGAGGGGAAAAAAATTAGGAAGCTCTCCAGCTAATAAGGCTCCCTTAACAAGAAACAAGTGCTGCTTGTTGTGCTCATTGTTGTGTGTAGATTTCTTTGTGGCGTGTGACTGTAAAGTGGTGTGTGTGTGTGAATGCGCAGGTACGTGCGTGTCTTTTATTCTTGCCCTTCACCACGGGTGATTGGCTAACAGTCGCCTCCAACCTGAAGTAGACAAAAATCAATATATCATCACCTGGGGCCACACACACAGACACACACACACCAACCACAGGTTCCACAAGGAGGGAGACAGAGCAAAACAAACACCCAGCCTACTTTAGTCAAGGTCTGATTTCTGTAATGGAAACTTCCCACAGAAACTGACCCAGACAGTGCTGTGACAAAGGTCAGCTAACATTAAACCCCTTTGAGACCTCAAACTGCCTCTGCAGGACACTACAGAGAGGAAATCAGACAAATACTTGAGAGGAAGGGGGAATATGGGCTCTGAGCAAGGTTGATCTTTAGGTTATGATGCATCCTAAGGAGTGGAGGGGGTTACTATGAATATGTGGTATTGACTGCTCTGGTCTCTCCCTGCTGCTCCGCTCTAATAAAGACAAAATGCTGAAAAAAAAGGTGATAGTAGACGGTGGCTAAACTAACTATTGACTGTGCGATAAGTAGTGTAAGTGTGTCTATTGACGGTCATGTCTGTTGTCTTGTTGGTATTGACGATGTTGTGTATGGGATGCTGACCTCTTGGATGCTTATCAAACCCTCCGATCACGCTGATTGATTGTGCTGACTGGAAGATGTGCTACAATGTGTGCAACAATATTGCCTTTAACTGTGAATGTTTATGAGTCAAGCTGAGAAGAGAGTGAATACTGATGAATTTGTATGGACTAAAATGACTGCAGTGTGACTGTTGTGTTGTCTGGTGTTTTTCCTTAAAAAAAAAAAAGGAATTTCTGTTAAACCTCTGTGTGTCTCTTTCTGAATTAGATGGCAGTCGATGTGTTGGAGGGTCTACTGGAAGAGGATGATGAAGTTGTCCAGGTAAGCAATAAAGTTATGTCCCAGCTGCTTGTCTCTGTTAAAATTTATGAAGGTCAGCTTGGGTTTCACTTGTAATTTTCATTGTATATTTTGTGTCAAAATGTTTTATGTCTCTGAACTTGGAAATTTAGTTTAGTTTTGTTTTTTGCTTGTACGTATGTGAATGTTTTTTCTTTCTTTTTTTTATGGTGTCTTTCCATCCAGTTTTGCGAGCACATTTTTCTTGTTTCCAGCCTGGATACCAGCCTAGTGGTGTGTCAATTGAGAGCTGTTTGCTTTGGCAGTAGAAAGGATAAACCAATCACAGATTTTTTTTTTTTTTTTTTTTATTGGCAGGATTAACTTCATATGCTACCAGACTACTGTTTGAGGTGTGATCAAAAAGTCACACAAAAAAACTTACCTGATTTAAAATTTGGCCAATCTCACATTTAAGGTCATAATCTTGGGCATGTCAAGACAGCTTACTGAATGGATTTTAATTTTAGATCAGTCCCTGGAAGTCCTGTTCTGATCAGTAACACTGTGATTTCACCTTGTGGAGAGAGCAAACATCTTCAGATGCTGACAGCTTCAGAACTTTTTGATTGCGCCTTTTGTGTACCTGCCTACAAGCTTGCAAACAGCAGAAACAATCGTGTATGGATCAAAGTGTGGATGTGATGGATGCATCTGTAGGTAATCCTACCGAGTTAATTGAACTGACATATTTGCTCAAATGTCTTTAAAAATTGGCAGCTTCTGTCAAACTCTATTTCGGTTTGGCTAGGGAATATAACCAGAATTCCTGTCATCCAATTTAAAAAACAAAACAAACCGTGAACACAATTTCAGGCTAAATGAGTGAAGTGGGGAAAAGGCAGGTGAGTCTGAATATCAGGATAGTCTGTTCAGACTAACTTTGGTAATTCTTAAACTCTTAAAAATGTAAAGTATATACATTACAGTCTTGAGCCGCCCCTCCTCTCTCTATATTTTGGTTCCAGGGGGCCAAACATGCTTGTAATTGCTTTAAGATGATGAATTGTTCTCCAAGCTTTTTGAAGGTCTTTCAGATTTTTTTTTTTTTTTTTTTTTTTTTTGGGGGGGGACATTTGCTGCTTTTCACTCATTTAAGTCCACTCCTCGTACTTCATCGTTTTCATTGGATTTTTTTGTTAAGCTACTTAAAAACTGGCATATGAATCATGCAAGCAAGAAAAAAAAAAAGCTTGACTCAAGGGATGAACCAGTGTTGTATCTACAAAACAGACAACTTGGCAAAGAATCTTTTTTTAAAATTGTATATTTAGGTACTTTGATACTGGCAGACTGTCACAAAATCACACAGTTTGTTCCCATTTCTTTAGTTAAATCTATGAAAAATGCCAAAGATAACACTTTGACAGGCATAAAATATAATTCTTACACCAACAAGGTGATTCCCAAAGAGCTATTAGCTGAAATCTTGGCATACCACGGCATGGTGTGCAGTGTTTCCTTAAAGATTTTAAGGAAGCTGGACAAGTCAAGTACAAAAGTAGAAGTGGAAGGCCTGAAAAATACAACAGATGAACAGTATCTGAAAGTCAAGTGATTAAGAAATAGGAAAAAATCCAGTAAAGACCTGGCACGGGACCTGAGAGATGCATCTGGCCCTTCAGTTGATCCATCTACTGTTCACTGAAACCTCATCAGAAATGGTCTCAGTGGAAGGGTGGCTGTCAAGGAGCCATTCTTAAGGAAGAGAAACAGAGAGAAAAGGCTGAGGTATGCCAAATTACATAAGAACTGGACTGAAAATCAGTGGCAGCAGGTCTTATGGAGGGATGAATCCAAATTTGAAATTTCTGACAGAGAACAGAACAAAAAGCAGCCAACATCCAAAGAAGAGCTTTGAATGTCCTTCAAGAAACCTGGAGAGCTGTTCCTGAAGACTACTTAAAGAAATGACAAGAAAGCTGCCTGAGAGTTCAGGCTGTGTTGAAGAATAAAGGTAGTCATACCAAATATTGACTTTCAAGCTTGTTAGAATTGGGCAAACTCTGTTTTTACTTTATATACTGGATTTCCACATTTTTTTGCACGTGTGTTAATAAATCAGTGCACCTATTTCCTGTTTTCCTAGCAATATGTAAAGAAATGAGGGGTGCAACAAGACTTCTGCACAGTACTTTACGTGTGCGATGATAATCATAATTCCACAGAATTAAAGATGTCTTTTTCGAGTCCCCTTCATAGTCCTCTCGCATGCAGTCTTATAATACAGTAGAAACTGCTGGGTCACTACAACACAAAAGCAAAGCTTTTTCATTCCAGTGAGAAGGAAAACATCTCAATCTATAAGCTTAGACTGTATATAAAAGACAAATGCAGACTCCAGAACAGTGAAGCAGTGCCTTGAACCTCCAGCAGCAGTAATTCCTCTCGTTTGTTTGCTAGTATTAAGTCTTACTGAATAGTAAGAGTCTGCGTCTACAGCTTAGATCCTTCTGCTGAGCTTGAGCCGAGCCGAGTAGGTACTAGTGGAAAAGAGGCAATAGAGTGTAGTGGTGAACTTATTAGAGTGAATTGCAGTATTTCTTGTGCTTTAATATGAGCTCTGTGCTGTCAGCGTGCTCAAAATCCCCACTGCCGTTACAATAGAAAGCAAAGGTGTGCCACTAAGTGTCAGACAGAAACGCACGGCCGTGTGTGTGTGTCTCTCTCTCTCATTCCCCCACTCCCCCTCAGGCTCAGCCTCCCACACACCCCTCAGCTGACAGATTGAGAGCAGTCATCAGGGGGCTGAACTTTTAAACTCACTTCAGAGACGCACTGCTGTGACACTCAATTTGAGCATGCCCACAGCCAATCAAATATTGGTACTGTCACCAGTTCTGGTGGTCAGAAAGTGTGTTGTCTGATCACAACATGGGCACATTGCTACAGTCATTTCTGTGACGTCAGGAATGTATGACGGGCACATTTAACAGCATTATATTCTCTCTCTCTCCCCCTTTCTTTCACCTCTTTGTCTTACTTTTTCTCTTATTTCTCTCTTAAGTGCAGCAGATAAGACGTTTGCTCTCTACTCCTTCTTCTTTCTCTTGCATATCTCAAAGTTGGAACCTTACTTATATAACGTTAAGTCTGCAAAAACAAGTGCGCTGGTTCCTTGCAAATCTTGTTTCAAAGGTATTCCGTTGATTCATGATGCTTTTGTTCTTCCTTCAGTGGCGCCATATGGAAACTGAGATGTGCCTTCACTTTGAAATTACAATAGTCCCAGTGATTTGATTGACAGACACAAAATTTATTTTATTACGTGTGCTTCGGTCTGGGGTTGTAGTAGGACAGAGTGGATTCTCTGAAGTTCTTAATTAGCTAACTTTCACATGTTTTAATTCCGAGTGCAGATGCTCAGGCAGTCTTTGCCACAGACGCAAATATTTCAGAATGGACCATCTGCGCAGAATCTCCTAGCATTGTTCGAAGTGTTTTAAAGGCAGGCTTCTAATTTTTGAAGTTGAAATTTTGAATTTAAGTGACCCAATTACACTCTTTCTCACTTGAATCTACACATTTTATTGTAACTTCTGCATCCAGGGAAATGTTGTAGTGATAAAAACGTCGTACTGCTGGGCCTGCAACAACACTACATTTATCCAGTGCTGCTGCTGTTCTGATAAGTATGGCTGCAGGGGGTAGCCTCCCACTCAGCATGCTGAGTGGCAATTCTGAATTCAGTGTGCCATGCCTTGATGTGTTTGTTAGCTAAATGGTTGATTTGGCAGGGGTGCTGGTCCCTACTGCCTCTGCTCTCAGTGAATAATGAATAAAGCTAATATTTGTTTCTTGATGCTTGAAGAACAGTGGGTGGGTGATCTTTGGCCTTAGATGGGAGGCGATCACACCTCCAAGTTCACTGAGAATTGGACGTGAGAATGTTTAGAGGTAAAGGATGTCTCAGTGTTCGAGATGATGCAGGAGCAAAAATGTGTTATTATGGAAAAGAAAGAAAATGAGGTGCTTTGGTGTGTGACAGCAGACTAACCTAGTGTTCAAAATATACTTTCCTTTTTTGAACTCTGTGGAGCAATGGGTCTATTTTAAAATACCGCTCGAGGCTTTTTGCTATGTATTTAACGAAGGTAAGTCTTAGCGAATTGTCTGATTTTCATACATTTGATGTTACACTTTAGTGAAGAGTTGCGTGTTTGCGACAGAAGACAAAGTGTCTTTTGTTGCATTTTTAATGAGCAGTTAAACAGGTACACCTGTTTAGGTATTTCCATTAATGAGCAGGTGTCTTGCTGACAGCAGTGGAAGTCAGGACAGTAGAAGATTGGAAAAATGTTGCCTGGTCTGATGAGTCTCAATTTCTGATGTGATCTTTGGATTTTAGGTCAGAATTTGGTGTAACCGGGAAAGCATGGATCCATCTTGCCTTGTGTTACCGGTTCAGGCTGCTGGTGGGGGTGTAATGGTTTGGAGGATATTTTCTTGGCAGTCTTGGGCTCCTTAGTAGCAATGGAGCATCATTTAAATGACACAGCCTACCTGAGTATCATTACTGACCATGTCCATCCTTTTATGGACACAGTGTACCCATCTTCTGATAGCTGTTTCCAGCAAGATGTTTTGCCATGTCACAAAAATCAAATCATCTCAAACTGGTTTCTTGGACATGACAGTGAGGTCACTGTACTCACATGGCCTCCAGATCTCGATCCATTCCAGCACTTTTGGTATTTGTTGGAATTGGAAATTTGAGTCATGGATGTGCAGCTGACAAATCTGCAGCAACTGTGTGATGTTATCATGTCAATATGGACCAAAATCTGAGGAATGTTTTCAGCACCTTGTTGATTCTGTGCCATGAAGATTTAAGTTCTGGAGGCAAAAAGGTGGTTCAAGATGGTAGTAGCAGGGTGTACCTAATAAACTGTCTGGTGCATATTGTGCGAAAACAATGTTGGTTGATGCATGAAGTATAATTGTTTTAGCATATGAACTAATACTTCAAATTGCAGTTTATCTGATTTACTGTAGTGACAGAAGATGATGTATGCCTTAAAAATATAGCTTTAATTATTCTCACATCACAAATCTTTTGGCACATTTATTGATTTAAAACTGGTATTTAAAAGCTTGACTCAGTAAACGAGTATTACACAACTGAACAGATGTTTTTCTTCTGAAGTTGATGCACGTAGTGAGTAGTAGAAAGTCCCTGTTTACATTTTAGAAACAAAAGAAAAATACGGTACTGTGAGAACATTTAGAGACTTAATGGAGGTGAAATGGCATTTATGTAACACTGTTCTAATCCTATTCATGCTCTCATAAAGGTCTTTATTAAATGCATGCATTGCTTAATCTGTCATGCATTGGGATTTTTTTTTTGGGAGGGGGGCTTCAGTGTTTTGCTCTAGGACTTTTGGGAAATTGAACCGTCAACCTTCTGATTGTTTGACAACCTACTCCACCTCCTGATCCAAAGCAAAGGGGGAGGGGTTTTCACAAACCTCATGACTATGACTTATTCATGACTACAAATGTTATCAGCTGACTCTTCATGTAATCCCAGTGGGCAGGTGAGTAGTACTTCGCCCGATCACGTTTGACCCTCAAAGTAAGATTAACCAGTGTGAACACAATGCACAGTACCAGCCAAACGTTTGGACACACACCCCCATTCATTCGAATGGGTGTGTGTACCATGCTCTGAGCCAAATGAAAGAGATAGGCCTGTTCAGTTGGCAGCCAGATAACCTGACTAATTCTAAGATGGTAATTTTGGCTATGATAGCCTTATAACAGTCTGCGCTAAAGATCATTGCTTATCTATGATTTAGATGCATTAGAGCTGTTGTTTATCTGTGATATCAGGGTTTATCCTGGCTCAGAATAAGCCTGTAGGATGTGACTACATGCTTAGGCTCGAATGGTCTTGGTACAGTAGAGGCAGTGAGTCAGTGTTACTTTTTTTGAAGGAAATCTGTGCACATTCCTGTTTTTCTAAGCATTTGATAAACAGAAATGTCTGTTTGTGTAAATGAAACCCCAATGATCTCAATTTCTAAACCAGTTATTATAGTTATTCCCAGTAAAAAAATTTTTCCTTTTTGTATTGTCACATATGAAAATCAAAACATTGCAGGATGTGCCTTTTAAACGCTTGTGAAATCCTGTGTAATGGATGGATTCCAAAATATTGAGACTGCTTATTTTTGCAAGTCTTTGGCTATATGTTTGGGATTGCAGAAGCATACTTGTGATGAACAGTTAGATAAACAGAATATTAAAACCATCCTCTAATTTAATATCTAGGGCAATACTACCCACGGTGTAAATTGTGAAGATGATAAGAATTTAAATGCACAGAAGTTCTTTTCCCGAGGGAATTCATTTTTCATTATGTTAAATTATGTTAAAGTTTACCTTTTATTACACTAATTGCATCTTTTGCTACAGAAGGGGGAAAAAAACCAAACTGATTAGTGTCAAAACAAGAAGTTTGAAGTTAACGTGAAGCTACACTGTGTGCTTATGGGCCATCATTTGTAAACGAGTGCATTATGTCAGAATTTTGTCAGGGTGAATTATTGTGTGAGTGACTGATTGCCTGTGCGAATCTGAGACTGTGTTTCTCCGTGTTAAATGTGCGAAACCTGTTTGTCAAAGAAGGATGTTGGATTTCATTCTCTGAGGGTCAAAAAAAAAAATGTTACCGTTGTCACAGCCTACTGTCGCTCTGTCTAAATCTTTGCACTTCACACCACATAAACTATCTCTGTCTCTATGCCTCACAGGTGTGGTATCTCTCCGGCTGGGTGTGCTGCCTCCAGTTGGAAAAGGCAAAGGAGCAGCAAGAAAGGGAGGGAAGACAAGCAACAGAGGAGGAGAAGGAAGAGGGGACGGCATTAAAGGAGGCTGCCAGATCATACTTGACTAATGCTAAAAAGGTAGTCTAGTCAAAATAACCTCATACCTCAAATAACCTCAGATCTGTTTCTAAAAAGCTGGGATGCCGAGTAAATGGTTAAAAAACAACAACCTGAAAGCAGTGAATTGAAATGATCCAAACCTTTTATTAATTTGAAGTTGGTACAAAAAGTTAATAAAAGGTTTACATAATTCCTCTGGTGATGCATTGATGACCTGTGTTCACTGCCAGTGGTTTTTGGAAGTGTTCCCGAGTTTAGTTTCCACTACACAATCGCATTTGTTTTGATTGCAGTCCTGACTAAAGGCCTAAAGATCGAGGCAACTCGGTAATGATTTTCAGTCTGGTCCTGTGCTTACGAAGATTACTGCAGGTTCGCTGCATATTTTAATGTTATGTTACGTAGGTGATGAAATCCTCAAATCCTTTGTGATTTTTACACTGAAGCATCAATCCTAAAAAGCTGAATCATTTGTTCAATCAGAGTTGTAAAGAACTCCCTCAACCTGTCTTGGAATCTACTTTTGTACCCGCTCGTGAAACCAAATAACTTAATTAAGAGGTGTTCCAAAGGGTTTCAGCATTTGTACTACTTTTATTCATCTATAAGGTTTAATTGATTTGCTCCTGCCCCACCTCGCGACCCTCAGTTGAATAAGCGGAAGAAAAAGGATGGATGAATGAGTTTTACATAACAGCCCAACTTTTTTGCAAATAGGATTGCAATATCAGCCCTTAAACCCAAAGCTCACTTCTTATGATGGATGCAGAAACAATATAGCTGTCAATCATCTGAAGATAAGTGATTCATTCTTTGACATTGCGCTACCATTGGTGGAATCACTGTAACACTTTACTGAAGGATTTGATGTACGTGTACTTTACTAGAGCATTTCCCTTCCAGGACATTTTGTACTTCTGCTACACCACATTTATCCATCAGCCATAGTTCCCAGGTATCATGGTCCCGTGGCTCCTCATAGTTCAGTTAATCGCCTGATTTGTCTGCCTGCACAACTTCAGGGGTGATTATTTATCAAGGTGATTATTTATCTTATATTACAGTTAACTAAATAATTTTCTGGTTAGGCAAAGCCAAACAATTGAAGATGCCACTCTGTTTTCTTCAGTAATGGAAATAAAATATTTCTGAATAGATCAAGAAAACAATATTTGTCAATCTGTAATTAACATACAATTAGTTGCAGCACCATACAGTGTTGACTTTAACTTGTAATAGAGCATTTTTATGTTCTAGTTTGACACGTTTCCTTTGGTACGGTCTGACTAGTAATTGTGGGTACAGATAGTTATATCCAGCACACTGTCACAATAGTTAATTCTTCTGAGAGCTGGTTGTCATAGACAGGGTACATGCAGTACTGTGAATGTGAGAGGATCCTAGCTAAGCTTCATTGTTGCTGCAGAAATGTCTTTGTATAATCTCAAAGAAGTGTAAATATACCCCCTACTCTCTTTCCTATTCCCCCTCACACACACGCACACACTAATTCATTCTGTCGTTCTGTCGGGGAGTAATGCCTCTATGGAGCAGTGATTCATGTTAGTCTAAAATCCAATAGGCTTGTAAATCAGACAACACGGAGTGACGGATGGCAGGCCCCGCCTCTGATTTCTTTTTTCTTTTTCTTTTTTACCCCCTCTTTGCTTTCCTCTCCATTTCACCTCCTCACCCAGCTACACACCCTTTTTCCTTCTCTCCTACCCAGTCGTGTTCTTCTAGAGATGAGTAGGGGCAGCTTAGTGGCAATATATTGATGTCTGTCTCTGTGGGCAGCAGAGTATTGACAGGCCTATCTAACAGGCTTCCACTGGGGATGTCCACAACTGAGATGGGAGTGAGGTGAGCTTGGAGCTGCCAAGCGGGAGAGTGGCAGACTCTATGGGGATAAAAATACGTGTGTGCATATAGATTTGAGCTGCCAGCTTTCTGGTGAGATTTAATAACAAAAACCCCAAAACAAACAAAAACAATTGGAAAAAAAATGGAATTGAGAAATAGGGTCACTTAAGTGCTAAGCCATTCTTTGCATGGAGAAAAAGAATGCAAGGGAATAAAAAGGTGAAAGACTGGTAAAAGAATTGGGTGAGGCACCAGAGCATGACAAGTAAACAGCAAAGCAGTTTCTTTGTAGAGTGAGTGAAGCAACAGGCGCAGAATAATGTGAAAGGTAAATGCACAAGGACCTTGAAAAGGTGAGATGGGATGTGGAGAGAAAACGGCACCCTCATGGCGCATTTTAATTCCACAGCTTGGTACACAATGTGCAGATGTGTGCATCTGCACATTGTGTAGTTGTGTTTTTTTTGTTTTTGTTTTTTATCATCAGAGCTTTTGTTTCTTACTGTGAGTGTTTAATTATTAGCGATGAGTCAGTCTAGGTTAAAACGGGCTCCAACATGGAAATGAGGCCTCAAAGCCCAATGGCTTGTTTTGGCACCGGTCCACTTCTGTGCATACTTTAGGGCTTTGCATTTGTCTCTGTGCACGCAATATACTGAGAGCAAGCATTCAGGCATTCATAGATGCTCTTATGTTGATGCATATATTTAATTGTGCTTGTGTGTGCCAGCTTGCATGTTTATTATTTGTTAGGAAATTCTTCATCATTCATCTGTTTTTCTGATCAATACTTGTGCGCACTCACACACTGCATTGAGCTGTGAGGCTCTACAAAGGAATGATAGGCAAGAATGGATGGGTCAAGAGGACAAATAGGAAGTGTAGGAGGGTGAGCAGGATTGGAAAAATAAGGCGGCAGGGGGAGGGGGGGCAGATTGGATGCTGGGTGTGTGTAGGTGCAGGGCGTGTAGCTGGTGAATAGTGGCGAGGGTAAAATCAATAGTAAACCGGACGTGAAATGGAATTTGAGTCTCAGCCAGATAGGGTGCGATTGAAGAAGGATCTGCAGTGTATGCACAGAGGACAATGTTATATGTGTGTGTGTGTGTGTGTGTGTGTGTGAGTGTGCAAAGAAGCTGCAAGGCAGGTAGGGCAAACAGAGGTCAAAAGCTTTACTATTTGAAGTGTCTGAGATGGTATCCCATGAGCATGGATTGTGGGTTGGATTGGTCTAAGGTGTGCTTGTCATGTAATTTTAATGCCTTTCCCTGCAAGACTGTCACTGGGGGACTGAGATGTTAAGTGTTGAGCGTGCGTGCATGCGTGTGTGTGTAAGCTTGAGCTCAACCCTCTTGAGATGTCCAGCGATATGTCCCCTGTTCACATTCAAGAAGCTCTAATTGGGGGTGGACAGTACAGCCTCAAAATTATATCACAATATTTCAAGAAAATTTGTTATAATGAGATTTCTGACAATGCTTGCAGGCAGCAGCATTTATAAGTGCAAGTAAATGAAAGACATTTTACATCCTTCTTTTCCAATGAGTTACTGTTAATGATGACTCACTACCTAATTCAAAGTGTGAGTCTAGTGAGACAAGGTACCAGCAGCTTTATAGTGCAATAGTAGTGACACAGCATTATATCCAGTGATACAGCATAAGTCAAATGTAAGCACAAAAGTAGCATAGGTAGTTTTTCCTTGAAATTTGAAGTCAAAGTATAAAATAACTGCCAAAAGCATTAGTTTAACAATAACTAAAGTAAGTTAGGCTCGTAACTCTGTAATATAGTAAAAGAATATTTTCAGACAATAAAACTTACAAATCTTTTCTACTGATGTACGGATGATGTATCTTTAGCTAGTTGCTTAAAGCCCTCCTTTACCATCGTGTAATTGCATCAGTAATTTCCATCAACTGTTTGCTCAACTAGGAAGTACAGCTAGCAATGCTTGGTTGAGTCATTTGTTTACATTTGGGTCGCACATCACCAGGTGCTAGTACATTATACTGCCAAAGGTATTCACTCACCCATCCAAACCATTGGATTCAGGTGTTGTAATCACTTCCATGGCCACAGGTGTATGAAATCAAGCACCTTCTACAAACATTTGTGAAAGAATGGTTTGCTCTCAGGAGCTCAGTGTATTACAGTGTGTTTCCGTGACAGGATGCCACCTGCGCAATAAGTCCAGTCCTGAAAGTTCCTTGCTACTAAATATTCCACAGTGCACTGTTAGTGGTATTATAACAAAGTGGAAACAATTGGGAATGACAGCAACTCAGCCATGAAGTGGTAGGCCACGTAAAATCACAGAGTGGGGTCTGCGGATGCCGAGGCACATAGTGCGCAGAGGTCGCCAACTTTCTGCAGAGTCAATTGCTACAGATCTCCAAAGTTCATGTGGCCTTCAGATTAGCTCAATAACAGTGTGTGTAGAGCTTCATGGAATGGGTTTCTATGGCCGAGCAGCTGCATCCAAGCCTTACATCACTAAGTGTCAGATGGAGTAGTGTAAAGCATGCCACCACTGGGCTCTAGAGCAGTTGAGACAGAGTGATGAATCACACTTCTCCATCTGGCAATCCGATGGATGAGTCTGGGTTTGGTGGTTGCCAGGAGAACGGTACATGTCTGACTGCATTGTGCCAAATGTAAAGTTTGGTGGATTATGGTGTGGAGTTGTTTTTCCCTTAGTTCCAGTAAAAGGAACCCTCAGTCCTTCAGCATACCAAGACATTTTGGACAATTTCGTGCTCCCAACTTTGTGGGAACAGTTTGGGGACGGTTCCTTCCTGTTCCAACATTACTGCACACCAGTGCACAAAGTAAAGTCCATAAAGACATGAGTGGTTTGTGTGGAAGAACTTGATTGGCCTGCACAGAGTCCTGACCTCAACCTGATAGAACACCTTTGGGATGAATTAGAGTGGAGACTGTGAGCCAGGCCTTCTCGCCAACATCAGTGTCTGACCTCACAAATGTGCTTCTGGAAGAGTGGTATAAAAATTCCCATAAATACAGAGTTGAAGCTGTTATAGCTGCAAAGAGTGAGCTGACATCATCTTAAACCCTATGGATTAAGAATGGAATGTCACTAAAGTTTATATGCGTCTGAATACAGATGAGCGAATATTTTGGCAATATAGTGTATCTCCTCCGTCACAACCGTCCGTCACGGCAGAGACAGCATCCACTCGACGGCGCTTTTGCCTCAAGTGGTGAGACGTGTTTGTTATTTCCATCTTTAGCAGGAACCGTTTTCTCGCAGTTTTTGTGCTTTGCTGGAGGTTGTTGAAGTAGTACCTTTTTAGGTACTAAATTGTCATCAGAGGCTGACACGTGGTTGCTCTCAGACACGCCCGGACTTTTCTCTTTTTTCTGCACACTTTTATATCACATAAAAATTTATTACCGGTATTAACGCGGATGATATGACACAGCCCTGGATCTAATCTCAGCCGCTGTCGCACTATCACTAGTGAAGAATTGTGCTGATGTTTGTCTGGCAGTGATACAGAGAAGTTAGGAGGATGAAAATGTGTTTAAACAATCATTTTAATTATTGCTCTCATTCTTTGGGAGTGCTGTGTTTGGAAAAGAAAAGGGTGGTAATAACTGGATTGCAGATACAGAGAAACTCAAGGGCATGATTTTGGCATTATTCTTCAAAATAGTATATACACCCGCGTGTGTGTGTGTGTGTGTGTGTGTGTGTGTGTGTGTGTGTGTGTGTGTGTGTGTGTGTGTGTGTGTGTGTGT
>JAVDPK010000264.1:1513140-1541503 GCA_034780415.1 Cichlasoma orientale
GTGTGTGTGTGTGTGTGTGTGTGTGTGTGTGTGTGTGTGTGTGTGTGTGTGTGTGTGTGTGTGTGTGTGTGTCAATGCAAGTGCTAGACGAGCGTAAGAAGACCTGTCTATCTCCTTGACAGGAAGGTCATTTGGCTAGAGTGTAAGTGAAAGAAGGCAAAAGGAAAGTGCACTGAGGGAAAATAGTTGGGAGACAAGCTGGGAGAATGAAGGTATTACCAAATGAAATAAAGGGTGAAATGAAAGAGGAAGTTAAGCACAGATGTGGAGCAAAAGTTGAACAATGATGGAATGATTAGGCTTTTACCGCCTAATCAGCCTGTTCTTTTATGCCATACGAGGTGCAGAAATTTTTTTTTTTTTTTTAACCAAAAATATATTTTCTGTGAAGGGTACTTTGGTGCTTGTTATTAGACTTTTGTCCACTTCGTACTGGACAGTACTAATAATGCATACTGGACCATACATGGGTGCATCCAAAGAACAACACATCAGGCGTCTTTGTCTTTGCTTAATTGTAGAATTGGATTTGTGCATTTTGACTTTTTATTCATTTCTTACCGTTCCGTACTTCAAAACAAGCAGAAAGGTCCCTGCAGGTTTTGATATAATGACCGTAAATGGGATGAGGCTTCATTTGGCTCACAAAGCATCTTTGCTTACTTGAAATGAGCCTAATTCAGTCCTGAGTTAAATTTCACAGGCCGAGTCAATTCTTTCAGCAGTGATCGGCGCTGATGCCGTCATTGTCATGAACTGGAACTTGCCAGCTCTTCTGAGCAGAAATTTCTTCACTGAGTGTTGCCATGTTGATTTATACTGGATCGTGTTACTAAATGTCTGGGAACCTGGAGCCTAGTGATGAATTATAACTTTCAATTCATTTTTCTCCAGTTCCCAGGTGAACAACTGGCAGCAGGCATAGCAGAAACATGCTTGAACTTTAAGAAATAATATGCACTACTGTTGAATTTTATGGGCATGTAATGTTTTTGAGAGATCCTTTTAAAGATAATCAACAAAATTTACCACTAACCATCTTTTAATTAAAAGTTCTCTCATTTCAGGAATGTCACGTGCTGAAATAAAAGTCCTAAGCCATTAGTCATAACACTGGTTTAAGCTAAGAGATGCCAAGATTTTTGTTTGGAGTGACCAGAAAGGACAAAATTAGAAATGAGTATATCAGAGGGACAGCTCAGGTTGAGCAGTTTGGAGACAAGGAAAGAGAGGCGAGGCTGAGATGGTTTGGACATGTGCAGAGGAGGGATGGTGGATATACTGTTGTTAAATATGGAGCTGCCAGGCAGGAGGAAAAGAGGAAGACCTCAGAGAAAGTTTATGAATGTAGGGAGAGAAGAGGCAGAGGGTTGGTGTGACAGAAGAGGATGCCAGGGATGGGGTGAGATGGAGGCAGATGATTCACTGTGACGACTTCTAAAAGGAGCAGCTGAAAGAAGACGACTGGTTTAAGCTAAATACTAAGGGCACTGATGTATGTTGTCAGTGTTGGTGAAGATGCAGAAAAGCTGAAGAATAACATTATTTTTGCAGGTATGCTGCTGTAAACCAATTTATTGGACAAAGTTTAATTTTGTTTTGATTATTGTGCTGATAAAATAAAAATCGGGGACCCCAAAGTCACAGTAATTCATGTCCTGGGAGAACTAAATTTGGTTCTAATCCTTTTGATCGATTGCGAGATGTATCATTGAACACGTGGAACAACCAAGTCATTGGTCATTACCCTCTACCTTCTCGAATGTATGTACAAAATTTAATGGCAAGTGATCTAATAATTGCAGAGATATTTCACCCTGGAACCACAAACGTCAGGAGGCAATGGAGCTGCATTCACATCTGACAGACACATCAACATTAACAACCTTTGAAAACCAGCCGAAAGGGAACAGCAAGTGCAGATCGCGAAAGATCCGTCGGTACACTCCTGCATGTGCAGGTGTTTAATATGTTGTGTGCATGTGTGTCTGAGTTGTTACGTCACTATTCAGGCGTGCCTTGGGCAGTGACTTAGGGCTTGAAAGTAGAGCAAAGTGGACCGTGAAAAAGTTATACGATCAGCCGCATTCTCCCTCCCTCTTCAGGCAGCTTTCTGAGCCGTGAAAGGGAGAAGAGAAAACATAGGCTGTTGTAAATGAGAAATGCTTGTGTTTTTTTTTTTTTTTTTTGCGATGGCAGTGCTGATCTCAGCAGCACTCATTGGGGAATGTGTAAAGAATAGCTCGGGTTTGTTTAGCTAGCTGAAAGTATCACACTGAATAATCGCATCCTGTCCAGCAGACACAATGCGCTATTGATTCGTAGTAAATACATCTACATACAAATACGATTTCCAAGTAATGCTCGGTATTGTAGAACAAACAGCACGTTTGCAGATGTTCACTGTATCCGTTAGATTATTTCTTTTATGAAAGACATCCACTGCCCGCTACCTTTTACCCAAGGCTGCAGTGTGCAATTATTCTGGGTATTGAGCCAAGTCTGGTATAAACCCAACCCAACTTTTGTTCAGACTGTTTGGTGTAGAAAAACATCTCTAGGCATTTCATAGTGACAGTGGCAGAATGAGAATCTGTGTGTGTGTGCGCGCGCGTATGTGTGTGGTGCTCTAAAGAGTCTGAGAGGGTCACATCCCCTCTGCATCAGACCCTGTGCCTGGACCTAGGTCACACTCCACCTCCTTGGAGCTCCAACCTGCAGAGACAGCATCCACTTAAACACACACACACACACACACACACACACACACACACACACACACACACTGCACATTCTAACGCTCCAAATGAGTTCCCATGGGACTGCGTGTCTCCTGTCAGGACCTGCTGTTGCTTAGAGACTGGTCCTGGGGCAAAGCAGTCACACACACTCTTCTTCACTCTCCTGGCCTTGTTACACTTTTAGTAAGAATGATGGCACTCAGCTGCTGATTGTCCGTGAGCATAAAACACTGTGTGCTTGTGTCTTAACTACATTTTGGTAGACAAAATAGACTGATGCTTTAAAATGATATAAATCCACCAACCACCTTTTTTCTCTCCAAGTTTTGTTTCTGGAAAGAGCAGCATAAATATGAGTCGCTGCCTTCCCGTGTTTGTGTAATGTTATTCACACACAGAAACATAGCGTTACGCTCGCTGTCCTTATTGGTAGCCCGAGCAGTTTTATCACCCAGCTCCATTTTGAGCTCAGTAATTACACACAAGCAGAGTATTTTCCAGAGATAAATCTGCTCGCTGCTTAGAGAACAGGACTTTTCTATCTTGTTTTCTCGCGGCGTATTTCACTGAGACAACTTTGATTATAAGTATGCGCTTGCACACATACGCCACATAACCATATGTGCTTCAATTCAGGATGCATTTCTCTGTGTCTGCGTGCATGCATGTTGAACGAGGAAGATGAATGCTCTTTTCCGTCTCCTCGACCGAATTGTGCATCAAATGTGCTGATTTGCCAAAATAAAGACAAAAACTCTTTACCAGCGTTTTGCGGGCTGCCTTGCTGACAGAGTGCAGATGCTGTTGGATATTTCAGATGTCCTAACCAGCACTTAGAGACTTTAAAACTCAAGACTGCTTACTTCCCTCAACTCGACACTCCTGCTTATATTTGCTGTAGTGACCCAAGAATACAGCTTCTGCTGAGCGCTTTTCATTCACCGTATCATTGCTCCTCTTGCCTCCACAGTGTATTTATGCATTTCATGTTTGGTCCTCAGCGTTTCTGCTCTATAGCCTACTTTTCCAGTCTACTTACTACCCTATTATACACTTGCATCATCCTTTTTTTTTTATTTTGTCTTTTTTTTCCTTTTTCATTCTCCCAGCTGTACAATAAGCTGCGATGTGATGACCAGCCGATGTTGGCGCATGTGGAGCAGCTGCTGGGCGAACTAGGAGGAGAAGTGGAGGGAGAGGAGGGCGATCCGGTTTTGGATGAAGATTTTGAACCCTGTAGTGACGATGATGAGGAGGCGGCTGCAGAGGCACCCATGGAACACTGACCACACCTCCTTGCTTGTACTCTGTGATTTTCATTTGTCTCCCTGTAGTTCTCATGAGAGCTCAAAGGTGCCTTTTTTTTTTTTAATGCTTTTCCTCTCTCACCTGCTTATCAAAGATT
Source organism: Cichlasoma orientale (assembly GCA_034780415.1). Classification (NCBI taxonomy): domain Eukaryota; kingdom Metazoa; phylum Chordata; class Actinopteri; order Cichliformes; family Cichlidae; genus Cichlasoma; species Cichlasoma orientale. The sequence goes on from JAVDPK010000264.1 coordinate 1,517,287, forward strand.
AAATCTGAAATCCACTGATATGCACAAAAGAGTGGCATTAAAAGCAGCAGTCTCCTCAATCTCTTTCAGTCAGTTGTTTAATGCTTTCACTGAAGTCCATACTTGAGTAATGCTTCCCTTAATCTCCTTGACAGATGTTGGTGAAATAAATTAGTTTTAAAGCTTTACATCTCTCTAGCAGCAGAAGCTGAGCACCTTTGAAGGCTTTTTACCTGTTATACGCACCCACGCTTGGTTCCTACAAGCAAACGTACACGACATATACAAACAAAAACACAAAGGCAGAGTGTTAATTACTTCAGCTCTTCCTCATTACAACAGCAGGAGCGTTCCCCTCTGAGAGACTGCAGTGAAACATCTCATGTAAAAATTACCATCTTTACATGTAACTCTGATGTTCTAAGTTTTTGTGCATTTCTGGAATATTGTGTTGTATTGTATTCTCCCTTTATAGATCATTGAATTCAGCGAGGCATAAAAAGAATTTGACTACCTTATGAAGGAAGCGAGTCTCTGTTCCTGTCTGTTGAAAGTGACTTAAACCCTTTCAGAAAGGTGAAAGAGACAGCTGACTTTTCTTTTAAACCAGCTTTCAAATACTTAGGCAGGGGTTATGCGGTGTCATACCTCAATAACGGACAGAAGCTTTTCACTGTCTTTTGCAGTGCAGCAGGGTGAAGAGAGAGTTTTGATATCTGAGTGGGTGACTGCTACGCGCACTGCTGTGTGTGTGTGTGTGAGTGTGTGTGTTGTGTGTGTGTGTGTGGCAAAGATAATTATGTTGCTTGAACAGTTTTATCAACAGCGGAACAACTCGAAGTGTGAGACATTCACAATATGGCAATTAACTCGATGATGGCATGTTTGAGAGCTAATATACGAAAAATTTGGATAGAGGTTTTCACACTGCAGCCCCGTAATATCCCTTTATTGTCTTACAAACACGCGTGCAGTCAATCGGTGTCTCTTAGCTGCCTCAGTTTTAGGCGTCTGTTTGATTTGATTTTTAGCATGGAGAATGTGTGTCTGTATGTAGGTGTATGAGCCGTGACTTTTGGGCTTTGATATATTTTTGGTGCACGTTGAATTTTTCCCTCCCTAGATGCCTTTAGCAGGGGGACTGTTCTGTGCGACATACATTCAGTAACACACAACCTCCACAGAGTATTTCTCCATGCACCACGCCTGTTAACAAACACGACACACCACAGGCTTTCGCTGCTGCATGGCCCCTTTGAAGAATTTCATAACCGGTAAATGGGAACGTTATCTGAGATCCCGATCCCGATAGTGACCCAACTGCAAGCTGAGAGGTCTGTTTGGGAATACAGGGGTTCAGATAGTGTGAGTTGATAGTGCATGTTTGTGTTTAAGGAGCATAAAATACAGCTCAGGAGAAAAGTTATAGATATAATACTGTGTGTGTGTATTTGTATATCAAGCAGATTATCATAGCTTAATGTGATCTGATGTGTTGTTATTTGTGGACTGGGCTTTGCTCAGAAATATCCCATGTCTGTGATGTTCGGTACATGGTAATGTACCAGTGCAGGCCTTGAGGAACGACTACCTGGAGCGATGCTGTCATCTAACATTTGCCTTTTATAATTAAAACACGCTCCAGTGTGTATGTGTTTTTCTATTTGTGTGTGCATGTGTTTTTTTTTCTTTGTGTGTGTGTGTGTGTGTGTGTGTGTGTGTGCGCGTGTGCGCACGCTGTGGCGTGTGTCCATGTGGCTCATTTGCGGTGCAGTGTGATTAATGACTCCAGGGGCGAGTGAGCACTGGCGGTCAGCCCTTTCTGGTTATTCTGAGCTGACCTAGTGTGAGTGGGCCATAGTCGACACAAAGCCTTAGGTGATCTCAAAATCCTTGGCCATTCTCTCACCTGTACATCAGCTTCAGCACCGCAGGAATATTTTCTCTCGCTGAGAGAGGGGTGTGCAGATTCTACACAAGGACACACATTCAATCACCGGTAAAGGACACTCGCTGTTTGCTCGCTTTCTTTCCAGCTCTGGCTGGAAATTACTCTCTGAAAGGCCAGTATGGGTCCCTGTGCGGCCAAAAATACAGTAATAATCATATTTGTATTAAAACATTGGCGTACCTCTGATCGATAAAGTGGGATCTTTATATGTTAGAGATGAAAAATATCTAGAAAATAGATTTTTTTTAAAAAACATATCGTGTGCATAAGTAACGTCTGAGGTGCAGGCAGTTGTTTTTTACCTGCATGCAAAAATGTCTTTAGAGACCTTAGCACCATGTGTTCAATCTCCAGGGAAACCAATCCATAATTAGTAGTGTGTGTGTGTATTTGTGTCTTTTTTTATTTTTTTTATTTAATAATCGACGGTAATGAGATGAGCGGAGGGGAGAATAATCCTGGATTAACAGCTTAAAAATGCATGTGTTGTCATAACAACATCCTGATAGGGACTTAATCATTGAAATACAGTCACACAAACACACATTCACTCTCTCACACAAACACACATTCACTCTCTCTCACACACACACACACACACACACACACACACACACACACACACACACACACACACACACACACACACAAGGATACATCAACCCAGGAACCACCAGTTGTCCGTGCATCAGATAGCTGTATACCGCTAGCTGTGTGTGTGCTGTTTGTCCTGTGTTGGTGAATGTGTCGTTGACTTAATTAGAGAGTTAAGCAGGGTGCTCCTCTGAAGGGATTAAGGGGGAAATTATCAGAATCTGGAGACTTAATGCTGAAACCAGTTAAACGGAAGCAGGAGGAGGGGAATCAGAGCTCAGAAGAGAGAAAAAGTTTGAGAGGCAGTTTTGCTGTTTATACACACATTCACATGTTCATTTATGTAAACTGTCCCCTTGAAGTCACGCTTAAGCACTCACATATAGTTCAGGGTGTACAAGCAATTTGTTCACCCTTTCAAAGCTGCTGTTTGGGTGTTTTTTGGAGTCACGGGCTCTCTCGTCGCTGGAGAGGCTCATGGATATTCTGGGATGCTAAGCGAGAGCCGAGGAGACGACAGAAAATCAGACAAGCAGGACAAAGACGATGGGACAAAATCGACTTGACTGACTTTAGGATTGACAGGAGCTGTGCGTCTCTCATCCCCGTCACGTTCGTAAAGCTGTGGCTGTGCATCCAAATTGTGAATTAACCACATAATGCAAGTGATGGTTATCTAACCAAAGGGTTTTCCTGACAGCCTCTGTGAGAAGCCATGAATAAAGTGACCTTTATCCTCTGCTGTGAAGCCATTTCCTGTATAGAACAGTTTTCTAATGGATGCAGTGTGTGTGCCCTAAAAAGCTCTGCTGATGAATTGGCGCACAATAACCACAGCTTTGTGGGACTTGTATGATCATTAAAAGATTATATAGTGTTTTCTAATGAAAAACTTTTTTTCACTTGTCAGTAAGGCACAAGGTTATGTCCATTATATGACTTATTTGACTCTTAAATGTTTGTTAAGGGGAAAACTAAAAGTTATTTTTTTTTTCTCATTAGTTTTCTGGAGAAACTCTCAGAAAAAACTCTCAAAAGTCATCTTCATCATTGATCTGCATTTTTGGTCAATATGGCTATTTTAGACTCTCCCATTGCTGCTATTGTCTGAGGATTGAATGTGCTTGTGCATCTCTGCACGCTCACAGTTTGTGTGTGTGCGCATAGTAATCTTTGGTGGGAACATCTGTCTCTCAGAGATAACATAACCGAGGAATTAGGCATGCTGTCTTACCACCGAGCATCACATCTCACTATTACAGCCCCCTAAATTATACCCTATTACACCTCTCTGTGTATATGTGTGCGCGTGTGTGCAGATGAGTGTAAGCAATGTGCTGACAGTGTCATGTCCTTGGGGGACTGTGCCACATTTAAGAGTATCACTGAGCCCACCACCTCCCCTAATCCTTAAATCCATTGTAGACCAAAATTCACAGTTATTTCTACATAATACAAGTCCTACACAAACAAGTCTCGACTCAACGAGAGAGCCAAGCAAATAGTAAATGAATGAAATAACACAAAAAATAGAATAGCAATCTCTATGATAAATTGGCTTTTTCTGGTTCAGAATTATACGCAGCAATATGACGTTTTTGATGCAAAAGCTCTAAACAGCCTGAATCCACTTAGCTTTCCATATATTACACCTGTCTGAGCAGTATCTCTTATGCATCAGTGGTGACAGATTACTCTTTGAAGTGTACTCTTTTATGGAAGTTCAAAAGCTCACAAAAGTTAACAAGGTGATGCATCAAAATCACAGAAAATTCAGAATCCTATATGATAAAATATGTGATTAAAGGATCATCTCACTATTCAACTCATGAAAAGGGGAATTTCAACTCTTTTTTTTTTCTTTTTCTTTTTTTTTTTAAACATGATTTTTGCTTTTGCATTTGATGGCTGAGTAGAACAGTTGGAATATTATCCTTGCTGTTAGTATAACACCTACTCCTAGGAACCACAGAGATCCAGTGAAAAGAGGAAAATTGGAGAGAAACTGTATTACAGTCTCTTTTACAGCTCAAGGAAAACTTTTAATGAATGTCAATGTGGGGGGTTGGGGGGGATAAGAAGGGCTCTGTAATAACACCACAAAAGCACATTGCCCTGTAAAGGGCTGTGCAGTACAACAGCATTCAAACATGTAAAAGATATGGTCTCTGAATGAAGGGAATTGAGATGACAAAGTGTAATGGTGCCTTTTCTTCTGCACAGTCAGAGAACAGCCGGGGGAGCTGAAAGCAGCCCCACTGACCTGGTTGAATCAAAGAGAAGGGTAGGAGGCGAGACCACAAAAAAGGAAAGAAAGGAGGCGAGCAAGAGACGGGGAAGTGTCTCATTTATACAACACTGCAATTTGGGTCGATGGAGCATTTCAGTAGCCGTGAGGGGCTCTTTTTGCTCAATGCAATCTATAGCCTACCCGCAATCTAACAATCAAATGCGGTGCCAATAGAGGCGACCCTGCCTCAGCAGTGAGCTCTCTGTGACTGCTGGTGTATTTTGACTGAGTGCCAGCTTTAGTTTTTATTCCTCATTAATTCTCAGAAGCGACTGACTGAAGAAACCGCTTCCTCTCTGTCATAAATCAACTCACACTCCTGAGTGTGTGTGTTTGTGCGCACGCAGCAGCAAAACATGTACACACCAGGGGGCGAATTTTGGGGCTTAGGTAATGGTTTAATCAGTCACTGACAGAAAGTACAGTGATATTGTGATTGCTAATTTTCATGTGACCCCAGTGTGGCTAACTGTGTGTGTGTGTGTGTGTGTGTGAACCTAGAAATTTTAAAGTGAAGATTCCACTATTGGCTCACTATTCATGGATAAATTGGCTTTTGAAATAACATGCTGTGTTTAGTGCTCAATTTCCACCTTTTAGGTTCTTTGTGTGTGACTGTTTCCATGGATTTCCCCATTAGAGTTATGAACTGGAGCAGCTTTTCTTTTATGTCATCTCTGTGATTATCAGTATTGGAGGACTGAGAAGTTGCAGCACATTTGAGTATCTCTAAATTAAACTCTGGGAAAGAACAGAGTAATTGTGTGTGTGTGTGTCAGAGAGGGAGAGGTAGCGATAGAAAGGTTTGATGCTGTAACAGCTGCTAATTATTGCTGCTCTATATTTCACACAGTCTGTTTGATCTCCCGTCCTGTGGAGAGAGATAGGGATTCTCTGTTTCTGTTTCTCCCAAACTCGCACACTTTACACACAGGCTCAGGGGTCACAGGGAGGAGAAAGCAGACTCGTGCTCTAATTACTGAATCTTTGCAAGAGATGACTTATTTGTAGCCAACACTTCAGGACAGAAAGTGTGCGTTTTGTGTACTGCTTTTGTGCCGGCATTTATGCCACCCCTTCCCAAAGCCCCCCTCGTGTGTTGGGCTGTGTTCGCTGATATCATGGAGGGCAAATCAATCCAATCTCTCAAAGCACTCTGGGTAGTCTAAGCCCATAGACCATCTGGATGCCGCTCTGTTCTCTTCTGTGTTCTGCTCCCTGAGTGCCGGCCGCTGCAGTGATCAACTATTTGGCAAGCAGCTTTGACACATCACCAATCACCAGGCTTGAATACATAGCAACAGTTACCAGCATCCATAACCCTTGGCAAGATATGGAAGAAATTCATCTGTGTGCGTGTGTGTTTTAATGATTGAATTTTTTTTTCTCATATATGTACGTTTAAAAAAAAAAAAGAGTTTGTTTGTGAAATAGCTAGGTTTGGCTGAAGAGCAAACAGATTTGGACAAAATGGGAAAGAACTAATAAGATATACAAAACAAGACAAAGGGCAGTCGTATCTTCTACAGCTTCTACGGCTCTTTCTTTGGTGCCTCTGGGATGATCAGGATACATAGTGATGGATTTTCAAATCAACAAATTGATGCATTTAAAAAAAATTATAAAATTTTTTTAATTCTATTTTAAATTCACATGTGCGCGCACTTTTTTTTTTTTTTTTTCTTTGGAGGCATAAAAAATGTAACCACTGTAGAAAACCACACTGTATTAATTCTTAATGTCAGACTGTGTTGCAACATGTTGCTGTCAACAAGAATAAGCCATAAAAAAAACCCCATTAAAGCCCATTTATTTTCACTCACGCTTTATTGTAACTTATCAGATTCATTCATTTCTGTCTTATAAACTCATTTGTTAAATGCTTTGTGGAGAAAAAAAAAATGATGTCACACATGGTAGGTTGTGTAAAAGGTCTATCACCGAAGCCATGGAGTGTGGGATAAGCATTGTACTACTGGTCAAGGTTAAATTCACAATTTATTTTAGTGTTTCTCATCATTCTAATATTATCATATACTGTCAGAATATTTACACTATAGAGACAAAGCAGAGCTTTACATGTGTCAGATATGGAAATTAGATGTTGTTCTTCCTGCTGCGAGTGTGTGCGTGTGATCAGAGCTACCTTACACACACTCACATACAGTGCACACCAAGGTTAAAATGTCTTTGCCATATTCACCGGCCCCTGGAACGATATTTATGTTTGCTGAAAGTCACTCTCTAACTCAGATAACCTGTATGAAATGGAGATAAGGGGAGAGTATTATCACTGTCTCTGTCCCTGGCATGAAGGATACTTCAAAAGGCAGCTGGTCTGTCTGTGGTTCAGAAGGAAAGAGAGAAGATGACACAAGCTTAGCTTGTCTTTGAATAGCAGGTGCACCTTTCTCTTTATTCTGCTCCTGAATGAGGAATGATGGAAAAAGCAAAGGATCAAAGTCTGTTTTTTCACCGTCTGTTTTAACACAGCAGAGGCTAAATGGAGAAACAAAATCTCATTTGAAAACAGTCAATAGTTTGGCTGTTGGTGTGTATACATACGAGTGAGTGTGTGTGTGTGTGTGTGTGTCTGAAGGCATATGTGCAATAAGAGTTGGAGTTGATACTACTAAAAGCACTGACACATCCCAGTTTCAAATAGCAGGCCTGTCTTCAAACCAAACATTCCTTCTTTCTCTCTCCCACAGGCCAGTGCTGCCAAGAAAGATTAATAAACATGGCACCCACTCTAAAAATCATAACGCCTTCTGCTGAAACTTCACTGGCCACGATCTGTCCATGATAGGCTGTGGATTCAGGGGTTGCAGAGCTACTGGGGAGAGTGGAGCAATTGGGGTCGCGTGGAAAGTGGGTGACTGGGGAAGGAGAAGGGTGGGAGGATGTGACAGGAGGATGGAGGGAAACAGGGAGGAGATGGAGAAAGGGGAGAAGTGAAGATGATGAGGGAGGGAAGGGTGGCAAGGGGGGAGGGGGGGAGGAAGATGAACTGGTTGTGGGTGGATGGCAGGAGACGGGGATGAGCTGGAAGATGAGGAAGAGTGAGGGGGCATAGACAGGGCTGTGTGTTGTACAATGATATGATGGAGATTGGACAGAGGGGGAGATGGTGCGAGAGGGGTGAGGTTAGGGACACCCAGAGCTATGGGCTGACTGAAGTTCTCCTGCGGGGTCATGTGCGGAAGCGGGAGACTGACCTGGAGGGTGTGGTGTACTTGCTTTTGCATCGAATCTGTATGAATTACCTGGGCTTGAGGCTGCGGAGGTGTGTATTGTGCCTCTGAAGTCCCACAGTTCTCTGCCTGCACATTGTGTGTGTAGCTTGCCTGTGTGTGTTTCTCTGTATTTTCTTGTATATTTTCCAGGACTTTCTGCATGTGCTCTCTTGCCTGCTCTTGCAGCAGACGATATTTGCCCATCTCCTCAGCAGTAAAGCTGATCGGCGGAGCAGTCTCTCCACCTGTCTGTTCGGCATCAGTTCTAATCTGTGATGGGCAGACATTTGGCGTGCTGCTGGGATTTGACCCAACCAGAGGACATTTCTGACTGTCAGCGGTTGCTCCGGGATCTGTACCACAGCTCTTGGCTTCCTCGTTTCTCTCCTTGTCCTGAGTCTTCTCGAGCAGCCCCTTTTTCTTTCTAGCCTTTCGCTGAATTGCAGGTAGTTTTCCTATAAGAGGAAGAAGCAACCTAGAGGGTTTTTGTAGCAGAGACTTACTGGGAGATAGTGCTGAAAGAGTTGTGTCTGGGCCACTTGTGTTGACAGAGGCAGAGGGCCCTTGGCCAGACTGTGAATCCTTTAGCTGTGACGGACTTCTGTCACAATTATGTGTGTTGACACTTGGAACTGTCGGAACAAAAGTGGATCTGCTGGGAGATGAATGTGAGAATGGGCTTGAGGAAAGGGCAGATGAAATAGACGTGGGGCTGCTCTGCTTTTTTGGCTCCTGACTGGCCTCTGCAGCCCTTGAGGACGTCTTGCAGGAGCTAACTGTCAACCCATCCACAGTGACTCCCGAGCAGGTGCTACTCCTGCTCCACTCCCAGCTCAGCTCAGACATGTTGGTGCTGCTACAAGGGCTGCAGGAGCGTGGGCTGTGGCATCTGCTGTCCTGTGTGTTGATCACACTCTCGCAGCTGTACATCTGTCTGCTTGTCCACCACTCAGGGCTTGAGAAATGTGTTGAACTTGAGCGTCTGGTGCCTGCACATATCCTCACACCGCCTGGGCTGTCAGCTCCTGTCCTGGAGCCTGATGTGGACCTGTGTGCCCCCCTGTCTTCCCAGCTGTCACTGCTGCCCCATGTCCATCTGTCCCAGTCTACATCTTCTGTACTAAGATGTCTGCGTCTTCTGCCCCAGCTACTAGGACTGGGGCTAAACCTTGCAACCTTATCCCACTCCACTGCTCTGCTTCTCGTGCCCCACCCAGTCCTTGACCTGACCTCCTCACTACCTCCAGGACAGGCCCCTCTCATCCACTCCCACTGTTCTGTACCTGAAATCGGGCCTCTGTCTCTGCCACCTGAATGTCCTTGCGTTTGCCTCCCCCTCTCCTCCCAGAATTCACGATGCCTCAAACTCTTCCTCTTACTATGAATGAATTTCCTGTCCCCATGGAGGAGTTTTCTCTTTTTCATCGAGCTGTTACAGCAGCTGTTGTCAGGGTAACAGCAGTCAATGAAACTCCTGGGGTTGCTATGGTGAGCCCTTTCCCAAAACAGCTTTGAGTTACATCCTGGTGAGAAGGAGTGTAAGGAGAAGTGAGACCGCCAGGGAAAAGTCACCGCATCTCCGTCTCGCTTTCCCTCCTTCTCGGTATCTCTGTCTGCTGTGTGCCTGGTGAGATGGGAGTAGACACTGGAGTGTTCTGCCTGCTCTCTGTCTGGCTGTGACTGGCATTCAGTGCTGTGGCTCCTATGAGGCCTCCTCTTCCTGACAGAGACAGATACTGGCTCAGCCTCACATCTCCCCAGGAGACAGCTGCTCCCTGCTCCCCCCACCTTCCTCATCCTCGTCTCTCTTTGCCTCCTTTTCTTCCCCCATCTCCCTCCAGTTTCTCCTTTCCTCTCTTTTCCAGTGGAGACTGTAGAGACAACACTCCTCACTTTGCACCTTGCTGATTGGCGCTTGTCTGAAGTTTTTTCCTTCTCAGCCCTCTTTCTCTTTCCCAGCTTGTGTTTCTTTGTGCTGGCTTTCCTCTTTTTGCGTGATACTTCAGAGACACCCACATAGGGCTGTGGCGCATTGGCACACTTGCACATTGTCTCACTCCCACACTCACACCTGGATGGGCTGATGCACATCTCCTGTGTGCCAGGCTGGGTGACAGACTCTAATTTACAGCTCAGGGCTGTGATGGCTCTCTCCCTGATCCCTCTCGCACCCTCTAATCTGCCTCCCAGAGGATTCTGGAAGTTTGTGTCAGAGCTGTCACTATGAGTGGGGTCAAATGAATGGGGAGCTGCCCGCATGCAATTCTCCATACTTAGCATGCATCTTTCTTTTTCTGGTCTTGTTTCTGATGATGAAAGGTTTTTGTTCTTTAGGAACAGGTGTGCTTCTGTCTCCACATCGATATGTTGCTCTGCTTTGAAAATTTCCTCAGCTTTTTTCTCCCTGTGTGCTCTCAACTCTTGTCTTATCTGTCTTTGTAAACAAGGCTGAGTGTCTGGTTTAAGAATAGCTGGTACGCATGATTTTGATTCATCTGAAAGAGAACACAACTGATTTTGTTGTGAATCCTTCAGATCCTCTGTGAGTTTTTCTGGCCGTTGAAGGTTCAAGCAGAGCGGGTTGCAGCTGTAGGAGATGTGTGGTTGAGACTTGGTGAACTTAAGTAAACTGACAGGCCATCTCAGACTGGTAGACCCATCTTTCCCAAGCACACACACATCCTGACTCACCTCCCTCTCGCTCTCTGTTTCTTTCTTTCCCTCTGACTTGCTGTCTGTGTGTTTGGTATCCATGTGTGCTACTGCTGGTGCTATGCCCCATATGGTCACCTGAGCTTGTGATGTTGAGAACAGTGAATCATGACTCTGATTATCAGCTGCTGCTGTGGAAATAGGAAAGTGTTCTTTTACTATGTCTCTTTTTTCAATCTGTTCCTCCTCTCTTATGGGCCCTCTTGGGATCAGCTGCGTGTCACTTGGTAAGACACCGTCAGGGCCAGACTGATCCTTTTCACTCTCACTGTGTTTTCTCTCATCTGCTACCCCAATTTCCCTGTCGATATCTTCCATTATTCCCCTTATCCTTTCTTTCATTTGTTCCCTCTTCTCTCTCTCCTCCTCCTCCAGGTCTGAAAAAACAGAGGCAGAAGGCTCCAGCCTGGGCCCCCTGCGTGAGAAACAGAAGGATACTCCAAGCCTGCCTCCCACTCTCCCCTGTGAAGAGAGAGGCAGCTGGGGATACAGGCTGTGGCAAGACTGGGGGCTCACTGCAGGAGTGTTTGTATCGGCTGTCTCAGTCACTAGTGGGGATTCTGCGAGAGCAGTGGCCGGTGGTGCTTGGGAAACCGAGTGGCATGGATCTTCTGACGGGTAGCTGATGGTAGTTGTCCTGGGTTGTGTAGAAGTGGATCTCTGGGGCAGGCCCAAAGGTTCAGGTTTGTCCTTAGGGCTGTGGTCTCTTTGTCCCACATCTTTATCTCGCTGCTGACTCACAGCTCTGACTGTGCGTCTTAGGCCATAGGTCCTTCTCTGGACTCTGCAACAAGATGTGATAAGACAAGCATATGTGACTTTAGTTGATAATACTTGACTAAGTTTTTCTGGCATGCCTCTAGATTTACACTGAACCACTCACCGTGGCAGCGTTTTTCGGCGAGGTTACGCAACAATGCAAACCTTTCTACAACACCTTAAAGCTGCTATTAAGACACTTCCTCTTGAATTTAATGTAGTCATGAAAACAGAAATTGTTTAAATAACATGGAAATTTAGAAAGTTTTAGACAAATAGATGGCACAGTGAAAAAAAAGCAAAAGGACCTGAAAATATACCGTCAAATTTGAGTATACACTTTACCTTTTATGATGGAATAAAGAAAGAGGAACAAAGGAAAGGTGCATTGTATTGGTAGTCATAGTAATGCTGTTCACATATTGCCACCTGATTATAGGAAACACATTTAATTGCACAGGGAATAGTGGCAATCAAGTTGATTATTGCATGATGCCTTGTCTTATTATATCAGTTGTTTTGATTGCTTTAGGTGAACAAAGCCAGAAGCAAGTTTCCTCTCACAATTCACTTTGCTCATTTTATTAGTAAATGTTGTTCTGCTACTAATTTTTCACTAAAACCTTATGTCCTCCACCTAAAAATGAATCAGAGGCTCCGAGTGTCAGCAAGAATGTGTCTTCATGATATATTTACTTCACCTGTGGCCTGGCTAAGCCAGCTGAGTGCTCTCACATCTGTGGATGCATCCATCAAACCTATGAAATGTTGACTGGATGTGACACACTCTAACCCCTCTGGACTCCTGCCCCTGGTCTCATTACACACATACTGCCACAGACTTGCACAAATACACACTCCCCCGCTCACCGCTGAGTTTCCTGTTGCAGCTGTGCGAGCTGGTGCAGACGCCGAAGAGCCTTCTCCTGTTTGCGCTGGTCCTTCCACGATTTTGAAGCTACGTTACGAGCAAACTCTCTGTGCTTGAGCTCCTTCAGCCTCTGCAGGAAGTGGAAATCAAGAAGGATAGAGGGGGGGACAGAAACAGTATTGGGGAGGGGGGGGGGTGCAAGAGGGGGACAAAGAGGAGAGCAAGTGAGAGTTAGTTTTAGGAAGCTCTCTGCAGGCAGCTGTCTTTCAGACCACACACATCAGTCAGCAGTGTTTGCAGATGTTCTCCGAAGCTCGTGTCCAATTAACTCCATTCAGTCTGCACGAAAGGGTCCTTCCTTCAACACACAGCTTGAAACCAAACATCCCAACTAGTGAATAGTAGATTACACAGTTGAGATGAGTGGAATAAGCGCGATGATGCTGCTCTTTCTGAACCGTCAGAGCAACATTTTTCATTTTGGTCAGCACCCTTCAGTTCAATGGCACACCACAGATTCAGTTTATTAGTCATCGCAGCTCAAGTAGAGGCACTTTTGAACCAGTGAAACAAAGAGAAGACATTTGTTTGCTGATGTTAGAACGGCCAGACACAAAGACACGCATTTAAGTGCTGTAAAGGCCAGTGATTTATTCATTTATACTGAATGTGTGCGTGCTTTTTGAGCAAACTGGTTGGTCTTTACCTCCATTATACTACAAGATAATTAATAATTAGCTCAGCTTTACTCATGTGTGTATTTATGTGAACTCATATGTCTATAGCCATAGGTGCACCAGTTTTCTTGGGGAAACAATGATTCATGCGCCTCTCTCTCTCCAGTTTCCTTTTCTGACACACTTTAATCCCTTCTTTATCCATGCTTGGCAGGTATGTGTGCACGGATGCTGGTGTCTTTCTTGTTGTCTGTGAATGTCTGAAGGGTAAGGAGGGACTCTGGAGTTTGGGGATAGCTGCAGTATCTCGCACCACCATCCGTCCTATTTCCCTTCTTATTCAATCACATATTCCAGCATATCTCAGCTCCTTCACTGTGCAATCCAACCACAGCTTACACATCCAAGATTTGCTGTTTACAATATATGCTCTTATCCTGTACTATAAGTTGCGACAGGATTACACCACACTGACTTTTAGATTGTGTTATACTATTATCCCATCCACCCATACAATATGTATCACACACAAACACACGCATATGCATGCACCCATCAGATTAGCCCCTTACGGATCAGATTTATTTATACAGTCACTCTCTTTCACGCAGATCGTGTGCAGGAGCTGACAGTTTTCAGGTTAATCCCAGCTGAGTCTTACACAAGCTGGTGTCTTTTTACATTATTGCTCAATGCTTAACATCCCCATGTCAGCTCACTGAAGACGGCAATAAGTATGTACCATAGAATCAAGACTTGCAGGCTTGAATTCCTTAAACACAGTGTAACTTCTTGTGGATTGTATGTAGATGTGAGCAATCATATTCTAGTGTACATCAAAAAGCTTTGAGTCGTTGGGATGCCAATCGAATTCTATGGGGAAAACTAATCTTGTTCCAGCAAGGAAGCACACATAACTAGAAGGGCACTCAGTAGAGCGCATACCTCGGCCACCCCAAATTTTCTATGTGCCGATACTACACTGCAGTAGATACCACCCAGTGTTGTCATACTCCGTCAGGTTCAGCTGTATTTTGGTATCAGTTGCATGTCACTGGCTTTATTTCTTACTCTACAGGAGTGAATTATTTTTTGACCCTATAATTTTTAGTATTCTGGATCATTAGATCCGGAATCATCTTTAAAAAAACTTTCTTATATGACAGAATTTGTGGCCGTGTTGCATCTTAATTCTTTTTAGAGGATTGTGACTTAGCCTCATAAGTTTTGATGTAAATGAACCTAACCTTTTACAAAATCCTGGATCCAGATCGTGAGCCAGATCACTGCCAAAATGTAACCGTTTGTTTATTGTACCACCTCCAACAACTCCGCAAATTCTCATCGAAATCTGTTCACAATTTTCCGAGTTATCCTGCTAACGGACAAATAGACAGACAAACATAACCTCCCTCCACCTACCGATGGGCGAGGTCAGGGGCAACTGTGGATGGAGCCAGGAGGACTAAGGATGAAAACTTTTTTGCACCGCATTGTACTATTAAAAAAAAAGACTTCTTGTACTGTAAATGTCAGTGGAAATGCTTGAGAGAGAGAGAGAGAGAGAGAGAGAGAGAGAGAGAGAGGTCTGTAATAGATTAAATATGAGGATAAATTCTTCCTGCTTCCTCTCATTTGCACCCGTCCAGGTTATTATTCTCTCTTAAACCAGGTCCTACTGCAGGCAAAGCTGAAGCTATATTTAGAGAAAAATAGAATATTATACAAAGAACCATTTTAGCTGAATACACAGGACAGACACATTTCAACTTTAAAGTGGATACTTCTGTCTTCAAAGTTGATGTCATGTCCCCAACTGCAGGAAATGATGTTCCTGCTCTCCAACATGCAAGCCTAGCTATGTGCTGTGAAGCTCAATGCGTCTGTCAAAGCTTCGATCAATATTCCTTTAGATGTGTTAAGGAGTGCTCAGGCTGAGGCAACTATGGATGAGTCAGAGTTGATTCATATCCGCTAGGGCCTTAGAATGAAGGATGATGTATTCTTAGGTAGCATTTGAGGGGCCATGCTAATGGGCTGATTGCCTTTTATTTAAAAGGGAGTGTAATTCTGTTGTAATGAGCAATTTCTGTAATCAGCAGTAAATGCTGATAAAGCCCTGTATTCAGACATGTTTATCCCTGAATCGATGACAGGGAAAGAAGACAGAGCAAACGCAATCAGCTTCCATTCTCCAAAGCCAATACTCCTGCAGGGAAGCTGTCTTCAGCTAGAATTTCATCTGTTGTCTGCTCCGTGGGAAGAGTGTACATGTATTTCTGTGCTTGTGTGTATGTGTGTGTGTGTGTGTGTTCCTACAGCGCCAGTGGCTACTGTCAGCTCAGTGCCTCATGCAGCTCGTTTCATGTGCCTGCCGCTGGCTAAAACAAAGCATTAACATTGGCCTGCAGTTGCCTCAATTTATTTTCAAAGAACAATGACAGAGGAGGAACAGTCTTATTTAATGTTTATTTCATGATACATAGTGTGGGTGTTCAGAATTGGGAAGCGGCTTGGCTTGTTTGAGAGACTGCCTGCATTTGAGGATGAGTGTGTGTACACGGGTAAGTGCATGTCTGTATGTTTGTGCATGCAAGTGTACGCTTTGGCGTGACAACAGATAGCTGTAGGAAAACGAGCTATCAGAAGAACCTACAGCTTGTTAGTCCAGAGTGGAGGTTGTGTATGAAAATGGATGCGAAAGCAGAATGCAGAAGAAAACCTGCCGCTGAGGCTTCTTTCTAATGGTCCATTGGTCTTATCGTGTCCAAACCGGAATAATGGAATCATACTTAAGCTATGACTAATAGCTCTGTTTTATTTGGTACTGAATATTTTTCTTTTTGAAGGAAGTACAAACTGAGGAATAAAGTGAATTTTAGAAGCATTCTTATGTACCAGATACATACAAATCAGCTGCTCTGAGATTTGGCCCAGAGGAAAAAAGAACTTTTCTTGTATCATAAATTTGGGGCTTACAAGTCTGCTGTACATCTACAATACCTCTATGTTGTATTTATTTAATATAGCCACTTTGCTTTTCATGCAGTAATAGCTCAGCTGTTATGTTTACGTTTCCTGAAAACTCCCGGAGTCCTTTTTAAGCGCTGATATGAAACACTGTATTATCACCTTAGTACTAAAAGATTTGCTTTGCTTTTAATGCTAGGTTAAATCACTCTTCCTATTTGGTTCACAGAGCCATTGGACTCCAAATTGCCAAATTAGTGTGCAGTTACTTCTATTAGGAATACTGTGATATTTCTGACATACAGAGCACAATAAAAGCCAGCCAAAGACACCCAGCTGTACATAAAAACAGCCAAGCAATGACGCAATCAAGAACAACCTAACTTTCCAATGTTTGTCATCTTAACTTCACTGTCTGCAAATACCTCTCAAAACTAAGCCTGAAAAATGTAGTTTATTGAACAGTTTCTGAAGCATATAATGCAAATAAGCATCACACTAACCTCTCGACTATGAGTGAGTTAATAAGTTTAACAATAAACCTTTTAACAATGAGTTTACTTACACCTCTATCAGTTCATGATGATGTCACTGTATAGTATAACACATCACAACAAATGATTTGTGAATAACTTCACACTTTAGCCATATAACATATTAAATATAAAATATCTGTGGTTTATGCCAAATTTGCAAAGTTATAACACACATTACGCAGTCATGTCTAGTAGTAATTACAGTACCATAATTACTCTACTGTGTTTATACTAGAAACTCATTTTTTATTTATTATTATCTTGTTTTTATTAAATAGTCTTTGGGAATTTGCTTTAGGTTCTGCGGCTTCAATTATCCTAAGTTGGATCAATGCAGCCTATTTAGTTTTATATCAGCCTGTTCAAATGGAAATCTAAAATATAATTGCAGTGCTTGGTGTGTGTGTGTGTGTGTGTGTGTGTGTGTGTGTGTGTGTGTGTGTGTGTGTGTGTGTGTGTAGGCTGCACATGTTTACTTGTGCACTTTCTCAGTATGTGCGCTTGTAAGAAATGATGCGGTTGTTACACTCCTGCTGGTACCTGGTGAGAAACCGTGCCCAGTGGGGAGACTGACATGGACATGTAAAGCAGCTTTCCATCAAAACACATAATGCTAACACACCCAAACTCTACAAGAAGATATGGTAAAAAAAACAAAACAAAACAAAAAGACTGCTTGTGTGTTAGTTTTTTGTGCCCCTACATAGTGTGTGTGCGCGCGCATCTCATGTACCTGTTTGTGTGCGTGGTCGTAGGAGTTGATGTGGTTGTCAAACTCCTGGTGTCTGAGGTACTGCTTGTCACACAGCTCACAGTAGAAAAGAGCCTTCAGATCCTCCACCGAGCAACCCAAAGCCCTCTCTGTGCATTCCTGGAGAAAGAGATGGAAAGAACGAGTGAACACATTGGAGGGATTGGGAAAGAGAAACGAGAAAGAGTCGAGCTGGAGGCATAAACAGACAGAGATATAAAGGGTTAGAGAGGTAGAGATAGAGAGCAGGAGGAGTGGGGGGAGGGGGATCAAGAGAATGGAAGATTGTTAGCCATTTGAAGGAAATCTGCATCCCAGAGAAATCAGCAATAATAGCCTCCTCATGTGCTCTGCATAAAACTGTTAAACGGCTTCCCATTAAAGTATGTTGCCTTTGCTGCCACTGCTGGAGGTTGGACAAAGCCACTGAAGCCCTGTGCTCATGGCAACCTGAGCCTGGGGACACGTTTAATACAGCCGCTATAATAGAAACTTGTGTAAGTGCTAAAATGGCAAATTGTCTGAATTTCTCTGCGAGGAAACCGATGTTTGACAGACGGAAGAAAAAACTAAGCATCTGAAAAGCACAACTTGGACTTTTTGTACAGACAAATACACACATGGCCATGCAGGTAAATAGCACATGGATAGAGATACACATACACAACCGCTATGCAAATGGCACATGGACCTGAGGGAGTAAATCGCTTGTCTGCATGCTCACATCAGCTATAGGGCTTTTTTTTTTTATGGTCTGAATACATGCACAGTGTTGTGTACAATAGATGTGTATGCTCGCTTGTGTGTGTGCGTGTTGAGGAGTGTGTGTGCATTCATGCCATGCTCTGCTTCAGAATGTAATTTCCCTGAGGCTAGGGGCTGCCAATAAACACTATTGAATTCTGTTCTACACTGACATGATGGGAATTTAATTTGAGGTTGTCACTTCTTTCTCTCTCTCTGCTTCTTTCCTTCCTTCTGTCCATCTTCTATCTCTCTCCCTCTCTTATGTAGCACTTACTCTGTCCCCGCCTTTTTTATGCTCCTCCTTCAAATCACTCTCTTCTCTTTCACTTTATATCCCCTTTCATCCCTTCTATTTGCCTTTTTCTCTCTTTCTGGCATGCTCTTTTTTTCCTGTTTGGTGAGTCCTGGGTCATGCAGTGACAGAGTCTATTGGCCCCAATTTGTTTCAGTAATATGCCTGCACACAGGAACAGAGGTGAGTGGAAAAGAAGGTGAGGATAAGAATGCAGGCAAGAGGAGAAACAACCACTGCCTGCCTCATAAACACACATACAGACCCGCACAAGCGCCTCAGCATTATTATTGCCAGTAACAATCATCATTAACCATTATTTGCTACATCCAGGTAACTTTACACACATACATTAAAGCGGGAAAGAACTTGTCCTTCCTATGACCATGCGGGAAGTTATTTAGAATGGGTGGAGGGGAGGGGAGACTGAAGGACAGGGTGGCAGGACTGTGCTATGCTAAAATCAACAGAAAGGTAACTAATATACATTGATCCTGTGACGTTCCAAGAGTGCGCAGTATTGATCTGCCTTGCAGGCTTAAGTCACTGCAAGAAAACGATCTAATCACCCAGAGCAGTGTTCATTTGAGTACTGCTGGGGTGATAAGATTGAGATAACGAATGCTGCGAATTTGTCAACTGTAGGGCTTATGCAAGATTACATAGGAACTCTGTAAGTGAATGTCAGCGGATGTGTGTACATGTGAGATTGTGTATATTTTTGTGTGCCTCTCCCAGACCCTTTCTTCTCACCTCTCTGTGTTCTGTCAGGATAATTACTTTTAACAATGAGAAATATATATAGAAAGACGTGAGGAAAGGTGTGAATGCATCAAAGAAGAAACGTACGCTTGTGCGTGCGTGTGTGCGTGGGCCAGCTCAGAGGCCATTTGTTTATTTCGGAGGCATCTTGGCAAGTGGCTGCTCATTTTTCTGCTAAATACTGAAATCAAACACACCGGCTTTCAATTGATTTACATGTGTAGATCTCATATACTGTAACTTTCCACTATGGATACACTTAGAAATACATCTACATAGTTACACCCCTGTGCACACACTTATGCATGCACAGTCACACACAGTCTGTCACACTGATATACCAGTGCCAAATTAATCTAGACCTCAATTTACCTCACTAGCATAAATCTGTTTGCAGAATAAGCACAATTGATGTTTCTGCAGACCTGAATGGACAGTGATTGTTTACATGATTATGCGTGTGAGTGTTTGTGCAGGGCTGAACATCCATGCTTTTTTTTTCTTCTTCTTTGCGCTTATCCACAGTTTGTAGGAGAAGTGCCAATTTATCTCTTTTCATAGCTGAAATTGTGCCACAAATAAGAGTCGTTTTGGACCATGACCAGAGTTTCAGACACCCAGTTTAATGTCTTTGAGTTGCTGTGGAAATGAACAGGTCACGCTTAAAGTGTTTTACAGATGTGGTCTGTCAGCATTTGAGAATGTGTGCACTGGAAACTAATGATATACAATATATTCATGAAAAATGCTCCAAAACATGAATATCCTTTTGGGAATATCTGGGAGTTCTATGGATTTAAACTGTGGCAGCACCTTTTCTGATGCACTGCCATCATTACAGTTCAGGCTGCCCTTTTTTGATGACTCCTATGGTATGTAAAATCAAAAATGCTCATTAGCTGTGAACTCTCTGTTCTGAGACTTGTGGAGATGATTTTCAAATAACCATAACTCTATATATATATTTTAATTCTTCATCTCTGGGTTGACCTTCAAGACTGCTGAATAGTACCAAAAATAAAAGAACCATTAGATAATATGCTTATCACTGTCATAATGTAACTTTTACTTACATCTTGACATTGATTTGAACTCAGGTGGAACCATGTCAAGGACAAATAGGTAGCTGGATGTAATTATGAGAACAGTTTTTTTTTTCCTTTGAAGTAATTAATTCATAAGATTCCTGGCTAAAGGCAGCTGTAAGATGGTTCATTCACTGAACTGAATTATAGCAGCAAACCATCCAGGCAATAATAAGAAACTGCTTGCAGTATAATTAGTTCTCTTTAAAAATACAAAATGTACTCGGTGGGTCATAATAAAGCATTTGGGGTATCTCTATAATACATTATAACGTAAATATGACTCTTTGAAAGCCACTTGAGCCAATTTCAGTGGGGTAATCAAATATTTTTAGTCAAGAGAACAATTTTAAGTGGGTGTGTGCGTGGTAATGAATTCTGAAAAATCAAAGAAAACTGACTGAAAACACGTTACTTGAAGCTTTCATTTCATGCTCAGAGTGGTAAACAGTGGGAGAAATAGTCTGAAGTCATTTACAATTTGCAGTCTGCATGACTGACATGACAATTTGTTATGATTGAATCAACTGCATTATAATAAAGAATTAAAAACTCATTCACTGCCTACTGCCCTTGAGCTAAATCGTTCCTATTCACTGGTCACTTTTTGGTACGTTGTAATTAAATATTGAACAACATTCTCGTGGATTGCTACATTCAACCTAGAGATAGCATGAAGGATGGCTTACAGGCTTTTGGACTGATATTACATTAAAGTAATGCTATAACATTGTATTTCTAGAGCATTTTGCTTCCTTGATCTAATGTATGTGTTGCTGAAGCTGAGACACATGCAGAGAGATCATGACCTCCTTCAAGGACATCATGAATTCACTGCAAGGATTATGCAAAAACTGCCAGGGCAGTTTTGATGAAAACTGGTGGAGCACGGGTGAAGGAAGAACATTCATTTTTGATGAGGATCAAGGGATGAAGACAGTCACACTGTCTTGTGAACAGGCATGCCTATTCACAACTGCTTGGGGCCCCAGGCCCTAAGGGGGACCACAGATTTTATCCTTCCCCAATCTGCAATGACATTTTAGCAGGAAAACTCCCTAATGGCGGCCGTGCTTAGAGGGAGTGCAAAGAACGCCAGCTGTTTCAGATTGTGGGAGTGTGTTACTGAGTTCTAATAGGCTTTATTGTAAGTTGATATTTGATGTTACTCCTTGTTGTTTGGATCTTGTACATGGTTATTATTTTTTAATAACCGAGTATGATGTTTGATGGGGGCGTTGGCATTTGTTGAGGTCGGCACTCTGTGTGCTAAATCTGATAAGAAACGCAGTTTTATTTTATGGAAGAAGTTAAGTGGCCAAATTTAAAAAAAAGAGTATGTTTACACTCATCACATGATAGCACGAGACATACACAGACAACGTAGAGATGGTTATATAAAAAATGTTGTAATTGTATTTCTGTAATTTTGAAGAATTAGAGTTGGAAATATTTTATGTACTTTACTTTATTTTCTGCCTCTCTCTTTCTTTGGGCGTTCATCAGTGCGTTTAAGAAAACAATGCGAATACGTACAAATTCAAGTGGAGAGCACTTGCACAGTATCGGAAGACGAGTGCAAATTTTGCACCTCCTCAAAATTATTAGGTATTTTGGCTCGGACCTACTCGAATGCAACTGATCAGATGTGATAATTGTTAACAGCACTGCAACACAAGCTTTAATCGCAATCTTGGTTCAGTATGAAATTCAAAAATAGGGCGAAACAACACTCATGCATGCATAATAAATTCACGACGAGAGAGCGAGAGCGAGCCTTGTAGCAACACAACTGATAGAAACAGATTCTCTCTGTTCAAATATATTAACTTCCACTGAAGAGAACTTCTACTGCAGGGGGTGGAGGGGGAAAAAAAATTATGGTTAAAAACTTCATGAATATGACCAACTTTGAAGAAAGTATTGTTATAGAAATTACATTTGCAGAACTGGCACAGACACAGAGCATACAAGATTACATGCCAATTAGCAGTTTCTCTCTTTATAACTCCATATATTCATGTGTAGGGTTGTTAATTCCTCTTTGCTTCTGTATGCTGTCTGTTGTATATTTCAATCTTACTATTAGCTCCTATGTTTGAATTTTTTCATTAATGTTCTGCTTATTTTCTTCGTGTGTACATTGACTTATGTTGTAATGAAGCCTATTGTTAAGTATAAAAGATCACCTTTTTATTAGCTGATGCACCTCTCTGTAATTTGCATAAATTTGTGTATGGCCTGTGTGGAGCCTGATACCTGATCTCTTTCTGGCTGAAATCTTTGTTCTCTTCTCATATGTTTTAGGGGCGTTTCAACAATTAAAAACAATTAAAGCAAATAAAGAGAAGAAAAGAAGGTTTGCGGTGAGCAGCAAACTATGATAAAGAGACATATGAATTTACAGAACTTCCAGTTGTTACTATTGCGTTGTGAGAACAATTCAATAAACAATTTAAAAAACGTTTATCAAGCCCAATTAAATCTTTAATTATCTTCCGCTATAATTATCACCCTAACTTAGCAACGGTAATGAACAGAAAAAATGAATTGGAATTAAAAATAATTCAGCAAATTTGTTTGCCTTCTGCCGTGCCCTGCTCTCTCAAATCATTTACATTTGTCTGCCACTCTTTTTGCTCTCTACCTGTATCTAAAGTGCTCCTGTGACATATTTCTGTCAGACGCATTCAGTGCCTGGCAGTTTAGTGTGATTTCTTGCCATTCTTCGGTAGCCGGTGACAGTTGTTGACCCGAGGCCTAAATTACTCATTACTGTAATGACCTGTGGAGCTCAGTCGCAGACATTTTTGTGCACAAACATGCATGCCAAGCAGGATAGCCGAGTGTTAATGAGCGGATATTTGCAGCCCCAATGCATCTCCTTTGACTGCCTTTAATGTGCCTCCGTGGTCTGTGCTACCCACCCATTTTTCCATTTATTGTGTGTGTGTGTGTGTGTGTCCATCTGCGTCTACGTCCTAGCTTTATAGCGTTTTTGTCTGTGCGCAACCGTCTGATATTATTTGTACGTGTGTTTGCATATATTTGTTTACTCCAGCTCATTACTGCCAGTTAGAGGTATGGCCAAAACAAGTAGATTGAATAACCATAGCCAAAATCACAGATGTGCTGACCATACATATGGTCATTAGGGTTTTTTCACAGCCAAAGGGACAGATGTTTTAGTACCAGTGAGTTTCATAATCTCTCAAACTACCAGCAGCTTCTGTGAAAGAGAAACTAAAAAGGCTAAAAGAATTCAGAAAGTGAGATTACAGCATATAAAAGTGCAAAGTGTATTTCAGTGATCTTCTGTCAGGCCATGATTCATTGTTTTTTTTGTGTAAACTTTTTTTTTTTATCTAAAGCACAGTACTCTACACCATGACATCACTGGTGAATACCATGAAGTATAACGAAATGTTACATCTCTCTGACCTTTTAGCTGAGCTGCATGCACAAACTAAACTGAATAAGCGAATAATAAAGAGATTTTATTTAATTATTTTCCCCTGCTCCCTTTGTTGCTATTTTTGATAGAAAAAATAAATTCAATCTTTATTATGTTTGTATCCATTATAGGTAACATGGACATATGTTTACTGTTGCACCTGATTCTTCTCTTTACCTGTCACCACTGTTACCTTCACCTTCTCTCAGCCCTTGGTATTTCTCAAGCTTCTTGTGTTCCTTCGTCTTGATGTTGCCTTCACTCAGTATCGCTACATCTGTCACTACGGCTTTCTTCCTCTGCTTTTCCACCACTACTATGTCAGGTTGGTTAGCCATCACCAGTTTGTCCGTCTGTATCTGGAAGTCCCACAGGATCTTAGCTCTGCTATTCTCAACAACTTTTGAGGGCGTATCCCATTTTGAACTCAGGACTTCCAGTCAGTTTGCCAAGGCTAAGAGTCTTAGCAGTTAGCTTATCTATCTATCTATCTATCTATCTATCTATCTATCTATCTATCTATCTATCTATCTATCTATCTATCTATCTAT
>JAVDPK010000264.1:1555287-1570201 GCA_034780415.1 Cichlasoma orientale
ACACACACACACACACACACACACACACACACACACACACACACACACACACACACACACACACACACACTTATACACACATACCAGCTGCTCCTTTCCTCCTTTCTCATCAAACTTGTCATCAGCACCGCCAGTTTGTCTCGTCTCACATTAAGAGCTCATGAATAATGTGTGATTACCAGAGACCCTTGGAGCAGCTCCTGGATGTACAACACACAAACGCAAAACATAGGCTACACACACCGTTAGATATAGAGGTACAGAGTGCACCTTAATTCGCACGGTCTAAAATATCACATACATATTTACGTTTACTGCCATTTCTCTTTATGCCTTGTTTTCACTGCTCTCTTACTCTTTAAAAAAATTATTTCTGCTACACGCATTCCTTTATCTATACAAGTGTACACACAAACATGAACAACCCCTCAAATACACAGACTGAAAGGCAGTTTACAATTGAATGCCAGTATCTTGGCTCGAAGGAATCGTGGGCACCATGGAAAGGTCAGAAAATTGTACTCTACAAGCCTGGGCAGGTCTTTCTCTCTCTCTCTCACTCTCTCTCTCACACACACACGCACACACACACATGCACACAGAAAAACAAACACATACAAAAACTCCCCAGGTAATTAGGCCTATTTTCGTTGGGGCAACTCATTTCCTCCTCAAAGAACTAATGTAATTTGATTCGTTTAATTCCCATAGCCATGAGAGGGAGAAGGGGGCAAGGAGGGACAATAGCTTCATGGCTGAATACACAAATTCTTCTCTGCTTAAAATATTCACATCTCCTGTCCTCCATAAAAAAAAAAAATCTCTTTTACGGCTCAGAAACCAAAATTATTACCCCATGCAAAAAATATTCACCTATTCAGTACTGTGTGACAGTATGACTGGGTTTGATGGGCACTTGAGTTTTTCTCTATCTCCCACAGTTTCCATACACACACATTTATCTCACTGTACTTGAAGGGAACTTTCTATGACATCACTTAACTTTACATGCATTAGAAACCCCTGATCTCCTTATCTCAGAAAGAAAAAGTGAACTGCTCCACTTGAACTAGAGAAATTTCTAGAGATATCTGCCAGAGTCTGTACGTTGTCCTACCGGTGAATCACTGTTTGCGGATGGACATAGTGGTCCCCTGAAGACTCCCTTGACGCGCCTAAAGTGTCCATTACTCAGGTGTGTGGAGCTGATAACCAGGTAGTAGCACGCGCTGCACGCCATCCCGGGGGCCTCGCGAGGTTTGGTACCCATAAAGGTTTTTCCAGGCTGGTCCTGCGTGTCGGCGGTGTCCGATGGGCGCCAAGTCAAGTCCTGCTGGAAGGCTGTGCAGGTAGGAACGCTGTCGGTGCGGTGCGAGGGAGGATATCTCACTCCTCCTGTCCTTTGTAGGGAACTCTCTACCTGCGCGAGAAAAAAAGACAACAGAGGAGATTTGCTCTTTATTTAGACTGTACCTGCTTATTAAATGTGTGTATGTAAATGCGTGAACGCCTACTACAAACAGAAGAGACAAGAGAGAAAAAAAAGAGAAAGAGAGAGAGGCAGTTTAAGAGATGAGAATTGTGTAGCCTACTGACCGGGCTCTGATGCTGGAGTCTGCGTTTGGCATCCTGTCGTCGGCCAGGCTTAAATAAATGAATGAGCGCCTGTAGAGTGCCAGAGGAAGAGAGGGATCCATCCAGTCTCTGTTTCACACACACTCCCTCTCTCGCTCACCCCTCCTCTCGCTCTCTCTTCCCCGTCTTTTTCCCAGTCCACTGGTCCAGTCTGTAAAGTGTTTGCAGCCTCAGCCAAACAGCAACAGCAGCACCCCAGTTTGAGTTCTCAGTAAAGAAGAGAGGAGCAGACACTCTCGCAGGTGCGCCTTCTCTTCACGCACCTCCAAGAGGAAAGAAAGAGAAAACATCTGACCCTTCTGCCCCCCCTCCCCCCGTCCTCCCCTCTGCTCTGTATTTATTGGCAGAGTGGTTTACAGTCACCTGTCTTGTGAATGAAATTCCGCGGTGCTTGGAGGGAGGGACGGTAAATCCTTCCAGAGCAGTGCTAGTTGTTATTATCGGTCTCCAGCGCAGGCAGGTGGAAGTGACTCAGATTCTTTCTCAGAAACACACACACACACTTGCACTCTCTCCTTTTCTCCCCCTCCTCACCCCCACGATCTGTTTGTGTGTGCGTGTGTGCCTGCTTCTCTCCTAGAGGGCTACACCGGACCGGATTTCTGTCTGCTGTAGACTATAATATGCAGTCCGTGTCCGTGTGGGTCTGGGATAGACGGGGATCACTTCAGGGCATGCTCTGCTTGAGTAACTCCGAATTGAAGTGCCCCCCACACACGCACTTTTCCCATTCTTTCAGCTTTTTTTTTTTAAAATTCTTGTTGTGCGCATCGAAAAGGAAGGGGGAATATATTTTATTCACAAACTGTATATCCTTATATACGGTTTAAAGATTTCTGCAGATGACCCACCGACAGGCGCCTGTGTTTATGTCCATCTCTCCCTCTCATGTCCTCTGGTCCATCCTCTCCCTCTCACTGAAGGCATCAAAGTTAAAGCGTCACGCTTTTAAAAGATCCTGGCATCGTCTGGGGGGAGAGGGAATCTCACTCACTCGCAA
Source organism: Cichlasoma orientale (assembly GCA_034780415.1). Lineage (NCBI taxonomy): Eukaryota > Metazoa > Chordata > Actinopteri > Cichliformes > Cichlidae > Cichlasoma > Cichlasoma orientale. The sequence goes on from JAVDPK010000264.1 coordinate 1,557,923, forward strand.
CCTCGGGGCTGATGATTTGATTACAGATAAAAGCGAATTTCCCCGGCTCGGCCTGTCAAACTGCGCCGGTTGCCGTCAAAGAGCTGCTCGGAACAAGCGGCAGCTGAGCCTCATAGTCTGTCTCAGCGGCGTATGGCGCTGTTCCTTAACGCGGTGCTGAAATTAAACCGCGAACACCCACAGCAGTGCGCGGCGCGTCATGCATATTCAGCCTGGGATTAGGGTGCCTTTTGTGCTCAACGTCAACCCTGAACGCTGCAGACAGCTCTGGATTTTAGAAGTAAACACGAGGAAGAAGGACACAGAGGGACAAGTCAAAAAGTGGGACCAAAGTCCACTTTGCTTTCTTTTCGCGTCCTCTGAGTAGGTGGATGGTAATATACACCCACAAAGAAGTTAAAGCAAATTCTACTCTGCATTATTACTGAAGCATTAATAACACCGACAGATTCAGATGTTCATCATCTAACTTTTAACAGTCTTCAGACTATTGTTGTTATTATTATTAGTGCAGCGGTTCAGTTAAGCTTTAAGGACCATTAATATGTAAGAAGAAAATCATAACAACACACGCGCGCACGCACGCACGCACGCGCGCGCGCGCGCGCGCACACACACACACACACACACACCCACACACACACACACACACACACACACACACACAGACGTTAAAAACAACAGCAAAACTCTGTTTCTGTTTTTGCAAACATCATGACCGCAGCAGCCTCCTACTCTTTGTCAAACTGTGCTGTGCAACCAACCCATTCTCCTATTTTACAGAATTTTCCTGCTCTTTAATAAGTTTCTGTTTTGTCCTAGAGGCCAGTTTCCTAACCCCCACCCCCGTGGTAGCATATGAACTGGTCTCAGATGTGCTTGCATTTTGGGTTAAATTCATTATTGTTTGAGAGAGTGTGATGCGGCTCCTCTGGAACTTTATAATGGTCAATTGAGTGCTTACTGCTTGGCTGATATATATAATTACATTTATCTACCCAGTGCAAGTCTGTATCGCATGCAGAGGTTTGCCTGTGTGGGTGTCTGTTTGTGTTATTTAGTAACAGCAGACAAGCAAACAATCTATTTTGGTTCTTCTGAGGTTACAACAACCCACCCCTGTTTTTAAAATGATGCATGCATCAAAACAATAAAAAATGGGAGGCCATCTATTTTGTGATATAAACGTAACCTTGTGACTTCTTTATAGCACAACTTTCATTCAAAAACCTTTTCAAAGTAAAACTTGAATTAAATTTTATTGATTCTCTCCGATGCACGTATTGGTCTCCAGTTTAAGCACTGAGCATACAGAAACTCATGATAGATGTTTTAGATTTTAGCTACAGGCTTCTTGCACAGACCATATCTCAGTTATCTCAAGGTTTTCAGTCATTAAATTCAAATTCTTGTATCGCTTTATGAAAGAAGTCTATCAGAAATAATGATTTCTTCATGTATAATATTTTTGTGTAAAGTCTATATTTTCTCAATGTAGTGCATGTTTATTTTGATAAACTTGACGATATATGGTGACAGCAAAATCAAATTGACATATAAATCCTATCTGTGTATGGTCAAGCTTTTTTTTTTTAAAAAGGAGTAAGTACTTGGACTCATGAACCCAGTATTTCTAAAGTGTTGGCTAATCATGCATTTTTCTATGAGCATGCACTTTATGTAGTGCTGCAGTCTTTTCTCTGCTCATTCAAATGTCTCTCTTTACATGCTGTGAGACAAACCCTGTGAAGGATTTATTTTCTGAACATCCTGGGGTCAACAGTAAGTGTGTGAACATGTATTAAGTATGTGGCTACATAATAAAGACTATGAGACTGCCTGTTCCCTCACTGCTCCGCAGTCTAAATTCATACATCATGCTGTTGTCGTAATTTTCTTCTGCAGCCACCTCTGGTCACAATATTAACATAACTCCCTAATGACAATAAAACTGACTGGGCACCAGGAAAGCCTAGGTACACATATAGTGATGTGTGTTTACAATTGCACTACTGGTTACATTTACAATACTGTCTATAATTACAATAATAATATTGTATTTTTCTTATTTATTTATTATACAAATATTTATTTATGTTTAGTTAGATGTTAGATGTACTGTTTATTGTTACACCATGGGTCTGAGAGAGAAACGGAATTTCAATCCCGTGTATGTCCTGTACATGTGCAGATTCGACAACAAAGCTGACTTTGACTTTGACTTTGAAAAGGAAAGTTTTCACAGGACTCTTTGCAAAAACAAAATACGTGCCATGATTCAGCAGGTTGTAGAACCACTTTTAGCAGCAACAACTTGAAGTAATCATTTTCTGTATGACTTCATCAGCCTCTCACATCATTGCAAGAAATATTGGCTCACCATTCTTCACAACGTTGCTTCAGTTCATTGAGGTTTCTCTTAAGGGCCCACTGCAGCATGTCAATCAGGTTGAGTTCTGGACTTTGATTGGTCCACAGCAACACCTTGATTCTTTTCTTTTTCAGCCATTATGTTGTAGATTTGCTGCTGTGCTTGGAATCATTGTCCTGTTGCATGACCCAATTTTGGCCAAGCTTTAGCTGTGAGACAGATGGCCTCACATTTGACTCTAGAATACTTTTGTATACAGAGGAGCTCATGGTCGATTTAATGACTGCAAGGTGCCCAGGCCCTGCGGCTGGAAAACAAGCCCAAAATATCAACCATCCACCACTGTGCTCGACAGTTGGCGTGAGCTGTTTGTGCTGATATGCTGTGTTTGGTATTCACCAAACATGACACTGTGCATTATGGTTAAAAATCTCCACTTTGGTCTCATCTATCCAAAGCACATTATTCCAGAAGTCCTGTGGTTTGTTCAGATGCAACTTTGCAAACCTAAGCCATGCTACCATGTTCGTTTTAGAGAGAAGAGGCTTCCTCCTGGCAATCCTTCCAAACAAGACTACTTCTAATTGCACTGTCACGAATTTTGACATTTAGCATGCTAACTGAGGCCTGTAGAGTCTATTATATTTATATATTATCAGCAGCTGGCTGTTGGATGTGCTTTGTGTTTCACAGGACTGCATAGAATCCCTTGAAAATTTTCCTTTTTCACATGGCTGTAAATGCCAGCAGGTATTTGTATGTGTGCTGTCTCTAGGCGGGAACCAGTTGTGTATATTTACTCAATTACTTTTCCTTCGTACAGTTTTGAAGTACTTGTGCTTTTCTTTTATACTTTTTATGCAACTTCATACCTCTAATCCACTATATTTCAGAGAAATACTTTCTACTTCATTGCTTTTATCAGGCAGTTTTAGTTACTTATCATATTTTTACATAATGGATGACACAACAAGCTTTTTAAAATACAACACACTGGTAAAAATGTATTCTGTTTCCAACCTTTTTGGCTTCTGACATCTTACAAAAAGCAGCGGGTAGTTAGCGAGAGTCACATTTCAGATGTCTGTGAGTTGGTAACAGCTTCACCAAATATTTCCCTCTCAGCCTTTTGCATTGTTTCATTTCAATAAAAGATCAATTGGTCAAATATCTCATTAAAAATCAAGGACTAGACATAAAGTCCACAAAATTAAAACAGATTTTGTGCATCTTCTTTCCTCTCCCATTAGTCCTCCTCCCGACCTCTTAGATTTATCTAGTGTTCCAATAAATAAATCTGTATATGAAGCAGTTCAAACTAGTTTTATCTCCAGCAGCTAAAACTGGAACAGGCTGCTTACCCACTGATGCTTCCTTCATTAATAATCTAATGATGTCATTTCAGTAAAAAAAATATACCAATCAGAGGCACCAGAATAGTTCTTTTGCTTTAATATTTTAACTACATTTTGCTTCCACTTATTTTGTTACACTTGAGCAGTATTTTTCATGCAGGACTTTTACTTGTAACTCAGTATTTTGAGTAAAGATCTATACTTTAACTTAAGTAAAGGATTTGATTACTTCTTCCACCAATGGCTTTTTTTTAGCCACTTTACTGCCTGAAAATACTTTTTCCTTGACATGAGAAAAAAGAAACCAATTTCACGCAGGAAATTACCTTCATGCTATCTTCTAGCAAAAGCTTTAGTTAATGTCTTACACACTTAAGCACTGCTAAGTAATGCATTTTCTATGTCCTGGAGTGCCCGTGAAAGCAAAGCAGCAGTAATAAGTGGAACCTAAACAATAATGTAATGCAACACAACGGTGCAAACCCTTAAAAATCCCTGATGGTGTCTGATAAACAAGCTTCTTTGCAGTTATTAATAATGTTAATAGCAATCCCAGGGATCAGACAGCACACAGTATGCAGAGGTGTTGTGCACTGATTCAGTACCTGCTGGATATATTGGGCATATGTGCAGACAGTTGGGTGGGGGTGGGGGGGACTATTTGCACTGATCACCCACAAGAGGAAAGCCAATGTGTATATTTTAAACACTCTAATTCCCTGAAGTACGTCCCCTCTCCCTTGCTCTCTCACTGCTCCTGGTGCACTCATTACTGTTGGAAATGATGCAGTAATACTGAGAGGAGGGAGGTGGGTGGGGGAGTTGGAGCAAGAGACAGACAGTGAGAGAGACAGAAACAGAGAGAAAGAGAACGAGAGGGGGAAGGCAAATTCGTGGTGGTATCTATTTTCCCCTGTTGCTGCCTCTGGGTCTTTTTTTTTTCTCTCGCTCTCTCTTCTCTCCTTATAAACCTTTGAAATATTACAGTTAGGTTTTGGGCACATATTGCTGTCTTTTATGCGCAGTGGATGAGATTGCTTCTGAATGTATTATGATCCAGTATTGGTTAAGTGTGTGTTTGTGCGCCCATGGTGTGTCTGTGTGTGGGACACTCAAAGTGTGTTTCCTCTAAACACCCACCATGGCATCAGTGTGAAAATACTGTGCAAAGAATATGTATACATGTGGAGGCAGATAAATATTCTGACAGAAGCATTTCTGTACCACTCATATAAACAAGACCAGAGTTCCATTGAAAGGGTGGTTAAGGGTGATTTCTTTTAATGGCTAAATATTGCACAGTTCAAGGCAAAAAGAAACTCTTTTTTAGTGCTGCACTTAGTTTATGAACACAACATACCTGAGCTCTTGAGACACACCATCAACTATGAGTTGCTCTGACTGTACATTATGTTGTTGGCAATTGCTTGCAGCACCAGAAGAAATTCAGATAAACACAAAGATATCTTTATGGGAGATTCTCTCCATACCTTTTAGAGGCCACTACGGTCTGATCTAAATTACAGTTCTGCAGCAGACCGCTGAACAAATGTGGTATGCATTTTCTGCTATGTGGAGAGTTTGAAATTAAGTACCTTGTGTTCATATCAAAGAAGCAATATTTACCAACATAGAGTTAGGGGTGTTACAATAATCATATACTGATATTGTGATAGTAATGTGTATGTGATAATATCCTAAGTAATTTTGCATTTACATTTTGTATACTTTAGTTGTCCCTCTCTATCAAGGACCCTCTCAATGTACTTTAAATGTGTGAGCGCAGAGACTGTGCAGATGATAACCAAACCTCCAAAATTCAGGGACTGTAAATGATCTTTATATGGTTAGACATGTTTGAGCAGTCTTTTCACATTTATTCATTCTGTAAATATTTTGTGAAGTTTAATGTATGGGCGAACCTGAGAGTTTGTTTTGAAGTTTATGCTCTTATTTTGAAAGAGAAACTATAGCAGAAAAAACAGGGAGAGGACTCGGTAGTAACGTTGGATTTATGTACTTTAAGCAAAGACAATATGAACGATTGTTAATGAGTACCTGGCTGACAGTGGCACAAGATTTATTCATGTTTATTTCATATAATAAGTTATGTGGAATCATATTGTTACTTGATGGAGTCTGTGTGTAGAGTAACGAGAAGTGATGTGAAAAAGAAAACGTTTTCATAGGACTCCATGCAGGTCTGTGAAAAACTAAACACGCTCCATAATTCAGCAGCTTGTAGAACCACGTTTGGCAGCAATAACTTGAATTAAGTGTTTTCTATATGATGTTATCAGTCCCACATCATTGTGAGGAATTATGTCCCATTCTTCTTTACAGCGTTGCTTCAGTTCACTGAGGTTTGTGGGCATTTTTGTATGCGCAGCTCTCTTAAGGTCCTACTGCAGCATTTCAATCAGGTTGAGGTCTGGACTTTGTCAACATCTTGATTCTTTTTCAGCCATTCTGTTGTAAATTTGCTGCTGTACTTGGAATCATTGTCCTGTTGCATGACCCAGTTTTGGCCAAGCTTTAGCTGTGAGACAGATAGCCTCACATTTGACTCTAAAATACTTTTGTATACAGAGGAGTTCATGGTCAATTTAATGACTGCAAGGTGCCCAGGTCCTGTGTCTGGAAAACAAGCCCAAATCATCAACCTTCCACCACTGTTCTCGACAGTTGGTGTGAGTTGTTTGTGCTGATATGCTGTGGTTGGTTTTCACCAAAGATTGCATTATATCCAGACACTTCGCTTTGGTCTCATCTATCCAAAGCACATTATTCCAGAAGTCTTGTGGTTTATTCATATTCAACTTTGCCAACATAAGCCACGCTGCCATGTTGTTTTTAGAGAGAAGAGGCTTCCTCCCGGCAACCAGTCCAAATAAGCCATACTTGTTCAGACTTTTTAATATATTTTTCATATTTGGCATGCTAACTAAAGCCTGTAGTGTCTGAGGGGTGGCTCTATTTTTTTTTTTTTTTTGTGCAGTTTCTCTGAGCATTGCATGGTCTGACCTTGGTGTGAATTTTCTGGGACGTCCACTCCTGTGAAGATTGTGGCAACATACAGCTGAATGCTGAATACCAGCAAAGTGCCCAAACTCCTGCTTCTATAGAAGTTGTCACACTTGATCAGTTAAACAAGTGCATTTGATTAGCAGCATCTGGCCGCTACTTACCTTCTTAATTCCTGTGGAAGCATTAAGGGTGTACTTGGTTTTTCCCAGGACTGCATAGCAGCATGTGAAAATTTTCTTTTTCACATGACGTACCTCTGAAACTCTGCAACTTTTCTTTCTTTGTAGGGTCTCGGTGTTTTCCTCCTGCTTCAGTTTGATGCTGATTCCTGCATGATTCTGCCTCACCATGGCTCAGCGTCACATGCACTGTATAGTAACCAAACCTTTTATTCTGTTAACTTGGTATTCAGAATTTACAGTTGCCTTATTTCCTTCCAAACCACTATTCTAAATTCACCACACCATTCATGAACTAATTTTAAGGTGATGTTAAGGTTAAGGTTGCAGATTTGATGCATATTTTGTCCACGGAATCTTTTGTCAAATGTGCAATAGGCATCTTTGTTGTATTATTGTTGCATCTTTGTTGTAGTATTAGGAATAAATGTTGTACAAAAATGTATAGACGTACAGAAAGACATCGCCTTTGTTTTTCTGTTTTCAGTTCACTCCCTAACAGGTACTGTATGAGATGCTTTCAATCTCATTTTAAGTTGCATTCCCTGCTCAGGTTACTTGTAGTTACTTTAATCATAAAGAGAAACTCTAAACTTTATTAAGCTGTATTTGTCTCTGAGGCTGTCACTGGGTACTAGATTCTGATTAATACAACACTGCCCCATTATCAATCAAATTTCCCTACAGTGCATGTAAGTTTGCATATATTAGTATGCGGGCACTGCAATTAGGATCTTAATATGTGTGCATTTATCCGTGTGTGCCTGTGAATGCTTAGATTTACTGCTCTATGTATTTATTTGTCTGTGAGCATGAGCGTGTGTATTGTTACTTACTTAAATGTGTGTGCAAAAACTATGCACTTGCACAGTTTGAGTGCAAGCATTTGTACTCTCACCCAATGCCGGTTTCCAGGAGTTTGCACCAGTGAGAATATAAAATGCCATGAACAGTTGTGTCTGCATATGGGCAAAGCCATGCACACATTGGTCCTTCAGATTGATGGGAATGAAATATTCTTTAATCTAAATGTAAATGGAAGTGAAATTTACCGGTGGGTTCTATGCAATTACCGCTGCCACAATTTATTAGAGTTGTGTTTGTGTAAGGTGGAGAGCAAGAAAAGGAGAATATGAGAGACAGAAACAGGGAATTGGGGTGGAGGTGAAAATAAAGAGAAGAAATGCAAGCTTGTGGAAGGCCTATTGGAATGACAGAAAAAGAAAGGGGATGATTTATATTTAGGTATGGTTTCATGCTTGAGCAAAGTAGGTGTAGACTCATGCTTAAGTGAGAGGGAATAGGAAATGAGAAGCCAGTCAAATCTCTTCAGAAGGGTCCACTGAGACAGAACCCTGAAGAACAGGAGGGGACCAGCCTTAGCAGGAAGGAGGGGAGGGTAAAATATGGGACAAGGGCCAGACTTTGGTCTGGCCCAGCTGACAACCTGACTTAGATGTGAACTTGATATCATGGGCGGTGGTCAATTAGTCACTCTCTAGTAAAGTGTTCTGATGATATGTGTGATATATGGACAGCGTATGAGTGGTGCTCTGTCCTGACCTGAACCCTGCTGGCCCCACAGTTGAAGTGAAATGATGTCAGAGGCAGATGCACTAAGAAAGATGGACATCATTAAGGTGTGCTGCTGTTCGAACGCTATTAACGAGACTGCAACTCTCACTCATACATATTTGTAGAAAGTGTTTACTTTTATTTGTGCATATTTTTCATTTAGTTTCTCACTGTGCGTCTGTATTTGCATGCACTTGCTCTAACTCCTTCTGCCACATTCCGGTGGGGAAAAGTTCGAAGATGTAGCTTTAATGCACTTCAACAGAAATTCATTTCACATATCTCACAAAATCCTCCCAGCACCTCCACTTCCCTCTTTTGCCCCCTACTCCCCTCTGCAGCCCTCTCACCTCCCTTGGTTTACTCCCTGGAAGCTAATTAGCATATATTCTGCTGCAGATGAAAGTAATGGCCTTAGAGTTAGCACCGATACAGACATACACAAAACCAAGACCAGAATGGATCATTATCTGTCCTGAGTGTGCGTCTGGTGGGACACACACACGCACGCATTTGCTTCCTGGCCTGTTTTGTGAATTTCTCTCCTTTTGTTATTTGTGTTTGCAAGTCTCTGCATGTGTGCCATGAACTTTTACTGCATCGATCAACCCCATACTTGCTCGGCATTGTGAAGCTCTATTCAAAATCCTATTCATTACATCAAAAGATGCTGCTGTGTCTGGCTGTCTGAAAACGCATGAATATGTTTCTCTTGTTTGTGACAGCAGAGAGTTGTTTAGAATGGCACTTAGCTTATTTATTGGAATATCAGTGGTGCTTTGTAAATAATACATAAGGTCTGCTGATGGGGTCTTTGCTTCGTCCCAGAGGACAGTGTGAAACGCACGGAGGAAACACACACAGCCAATTTTAGTCAAACAGAGGAGCACACTCAAGAGTCCTCTCATCTACAGTTATTGTACTTCAAAGCAATGACAGTTAAGATTAAATACAGTGTTAGAGAGCACAGAGGCTGCGCCACCCTACATCAGTAATTGTGTAGGTGGAGATGAGAGGAGGGGGGTATAAAGGAGAGGAGGGAGTAAGGAGGATAGCTATCGTAGTGGTCCAAGCTGATTTGGAGAAGCCCTTATCGGGCCTGGCTTGGTGCCCCTCTGCTCTTGGCTGCCAGCCATGCTGAAGAGTGCCTAGCAGGGTCAGAGGAAGTGAGGTCATGTGAATCACGGACACCCTTAAAGATCCACTTGGCAGCAAATGGTAAATTCATCACTGAAGGTCAGACATACACCACCTAGGAGAGAAAGATTGGTATTTTGCTGGGGTAGAAAGATAGAAAGGGGCTATAAGGGAAGACAGGGAGTGGGAAAGAGAGAGAACCACTTTCCATCTTTCTTTCTATTGTTCTTTCGAAACAGAGAGAGAAGTGCAGCTGGTGCAGAGAGCAGTATGTTGCAGTAACATATAGCCCACCAAGGGAGCTTTATAGTGTTGTTCTTGTGCTTGTGCTTGAAAGCAGAGATGCCATGCAGATAAACAGCAGCTGCTCCTCTATTCATTTCGTCCTTTCTTCCATCCAGATGCGCACACAAACACCTTTTAATCTCAGCAAAAGAATTGTATTTCTCAGAGAATTAAACACAGGCTTGTATCTGTATATCTCAGCCCTGGAGTGTGTCATCCCAGTGGTGAGAGCTCTTGGAGCCAGAGGACCAGTACAGTGACCCGACTCAGCCTGCTTTAATCTAATCAGTCTCTTCAACTTCCTAATAGGCTGGTTTCCCAACAGTCTGCTCCACTGGGACAGTTGCTGCTTTTATCTGTTGTATGGCTGTTTACTCATCAGGGGTCAGCAAGCTGCCTCACTTTCTGTACAAGGAACCAAAGCTACATCACAGGACATTACATTCAGGCCTACTGTGATTAATGTGCTAGGGTTTCCACTCTTGTGTTTACTCCATTCGCAAGTGTGTGTGTGTGTGTGTGTATGCTTGTGCGCGGGCTTTAATGTGCATGGCTGAGTCTATCAGCTGGACTTTAATCTAATCTGGTAGCAACCCTGCCACGGTGACCTGTAATGATTTAGAGCTGACCCCATCTCTCTAACTCAATACACTCGTTTCCACTCAGCTGCAGCGCGCATTTGTCTGTATGTGTATAAGTGTAAGATCAAGCTTGCTTATATGTTAATGGAGAATGTGGCTGTGTGTCATAATGCCACCTTAATCTTGCCCCTCACATGCTAAATCATCGATCTTCTCATTCACACACTTGAATTCATACAAAAGCAGGACATACATATCCACTGTTATTCTCTTTCTTCCGTTTCCTACTTGACCTTCAGTTTGAGTTTATGAGAATAACTTCCAATCCTATAAACAGGCCACAGCCTAGCCCACACACCACACACACACATGCGTACACACACAGATAATGGTTATTGGATTCATAACTGGGAGACTCCTATCCTCATGCTCTCTGTGCAAGATGAGAGGCGCTGAAATGAAATTCTCCCACAGAAAAGCTCTGCTCTTACCTGGGATTTAGAAAAGCTCTTGTGGGACTCTCTTTCTTACTCTCTCTCTCTCTCTCTCTCTCACAGACACACACACACACACACACCTCAAGGCTAGAAGAAGAAGTACACCCAAAGACTGAGAAAAAGAGTGGAAAATAAGCAGAGAGAGCAAATGAGAGTCAGGGAGACATCAGGGGATTACAATGGGGTAAACTAGGAATGGCAGTGGTATGACAGGGAGGGGAAAAGAAGCTATGACGGTACTCAAAAAGACATGAAGTGAACTGAGTGTCAGACAAAATTGATCTGTCTGTCCGAGAGGCTGAAGAGAGGCAGACTAGGTGACCAAGAACAGTCAAGGGATTTAGAGGAAGAAAGAAAAAAATAGCAACAGAGAGCTCAGGCTGCAACCCCCCCCCCCAAAAAAAAATTAAATAGACAATAAAATAGATCATTTGGCACTTTATAATAACCTATAAAAGTCACATCATCACCATCATAAACATCAAAAAAGAAAAAGAAAACACCCTGAAAAGAATTACCTTAGTAACCATACAGCTGCTCAATTCATTTTATACCTAAAAGAAACTGAAACATTATATATGCAATTTTATTCCAGCCTGTGATCAATTATGCTTCAAAAGAATTGCAGTCTTCTGAGGAAATACGCAAGCATGGATAGTAACAAAAAACACAAATTATGGTAGCCATAATTACAGCAGTACAATAAATAACTCAAGTTACAACTCCCCTAAGGATTATGCACTGGTTAAATTGAGACCCCGACAAGACAGTAATTCTCTCAATTACCTGCCCGAAGCAATTAAATGGCTGCCATGACTGTGTCCATAAAATACTGTGCTTCTTTCACAGACCGTCTTTTCTGTGTTGTTAAGCAGAGTCATTACATCTGAAAAATGATTTTTGTTGATGGAGTAAGTGTGGCTGAAGAGAGGGGGGAGGGGGGGGTGCTGCTGGAAGAAGCTTGTGAAGGATTTCATGAAGTTACTATTTTAATTATGTCAGAGCAGGGAGAACAGAGATGAGGTCTCAGAAGCCCTCTTGCTCTTCGGTGCTATCGGTCTATCTTTTAATTATCCACCACTCCTGTATGGAAAGCAGAAGGTTGCTGTGGAAAGGCGGAGATAGTAGAGGCTTACATTCTCTCATCATCTGCCTGATAGAGAAGTGTGATGACTTAACGATCAAGTCCCCTGTTTCTCGCTCTCTCTCACACACACACACACACACACACACACACACACACACACACACACACACACACACACACACACA
>JAVDPK010000264.1:1593763-1608754 GCA_034780415.1 Cichlasoma orientale
AGTAAGTCAATTGTATTTCCACATGCAGATTTATTCAAAGAAAACGCAAGGCACTTAAGTAGGAGGTGAAACAATAGATTTTGTAGTTAAAAGCAGATTCACAAACAACCTTTATCGCTGTACGTCTAGTGCAGTGTTACAGTCACCAGCAAATTTAACAGGCTGAAGCAGGTAGGTAGTAATAAAACATGCAGGCTGCCCTCAATATACTGACTACCACCGAGGAGTTGCTGAGGAGGCAGATCCAGTTAGATTTAAACAGATGATGAGCAGAGGTGGGGAAACTCAATAGTGATGGCTGGTGAACAGGTGCAGGATTGTTAGAGGAGGTTGGTATGTACAACCCTAATGATACAGAGACAGAAAAAGGAAGGAAGAAGATGGAGTAGCTGTCGCCATGACAGATTCTGGTGCTATATAAGGAACGTGCAGTGCCTCTTTTGCCTAAAGCAGAACATTTAGGCAGAGACATCCTGTTATCTTGCATCTAACAGCATTATCTGCATACACAATCTGTAATCCCTTACATCCTCTCCCATTGTATCAGTCTCCTATTACCAGTGAACTGATTTTACCAAACTGCCTGCTGTTCGTGTGCATTGGTGTCTCTGTGTGTGTGTGTGTGTGTGTGTGTGTTGGTGTGTGAGCTATTCCATTATTCCAGTATTGCCTCTGGAAAGAATTAAGATGTAGCAACATGCAGAACAGAAAAGCTGTGAAACAAGCTAGCTTACATAATTCATTTCCTCTCATCTTTAATTTTACACACCTAGACAGCCCTGAAACCTATAATAACTTTATTTGTGCCTAGCCTTGAAGGTTTAAACCTGTGCGAGTGTAAATAAGCTGCAGAAATTGTGGGTTAATACAGAGATCACTGACATTCAAGCTCCACCTGTAAAATGTGTAATTGGATCTTAAATGAAAGGTGTGTAATGAAATAGGATGGGAAATTCAGAAAGGTAAACTATTTGTCCCAGAATTGTTACAGTGAATAAAATGCATTTAATTAAAAAAAAACGATTGTTTATTTATCCGAGTTATTCTGTAAAGGAATTAGTTTTTGGTTATTCATTAGATGATTTTTATATTCATTAAAACTACTTCTGAAACATTCAACCATCATTATCATTAAGTTGACATTCACATACATAAATTATGCTTATGAAATTAGATGGTACAGAAAGTGTGCAATACCAACACTTTAGCTGTGTCCAAATTCAGGGGCTGCATCCTTCAAAGGACCTGGCCTACATAGACCAGGTCCTTCGAAGCCCACGAAGAGCGCGAAGGATGGAAGTGAGTGGGTGTGAAATTGGACAGTCAAGCCTTCATATCTGCGTCACCTGCCCTTACATCAGCGTAGCTCCTGTTGCCTAATAACCGTGACAGCGTGAAGCACAGTTGTGGAAATGAAGCTGTTAAAATGGAGCTCGAACTTTAACTTTCGAGCTGAAATTCATAATACGCTGTTAAAACACATATAACACATTTCTACACCTAGGAATAAAAATGAACAAATGATTAATTTCCAAATACATTGACAGTTCTCTAGTAAGAAATTAAAGTTAAAACTATCCAGTTATGAAGCTTAACTTTAATCTCAGCCAAACTGATTTGTTCAGGAACAAGTGAAACACTGAAATAAACCAAACATCAGCCGTTAGAGATCATCTGAGTGAATTATATCTCTGTTTAACTTCCACTCAGTGGTGAAAGCCAGTGGGGGTTTGAAAACGATGAGCCAGGAGTCAGGCATTCTTTCCGGATACAGTGAACCTTGACCGCCCGGTCTGCTGACAGCTGGCGAGGTGAGCTGGCTGTTACAGCACCGGGAATGGACATCTCCGAAAACATCAAAGCACTTTTGCAGTTAAGCAATATCTTGATAAATCGAGCAAATATTTTAAGTTTACACATCTACATTCTCGTCTGACATCTTATTTTGTGTCACAGAAACAGTTGTATTTCAAACTTTTAGGCCGCTCTCCACTGCCATTGCCACGTTTGAGTTTTGCTGCGCAATGAATCATGGGATACGGTAGGATAGGAAGAATACACCGGACCCATCCTTCAAATCTGGGGTAACGAAGGACACGTTTGTTGGCCGCATTTGGAGGAGCCTTCGAATGTGGACAGCCTTTGTTGCCTCGCTGCGACGTAATCGACCTACAAATGCGGCCTTTGAAGGATGCAGCCCCTGAATTTGGACACAGCTATAGACTCAGGTGAGGTTGACATAGATAAACTGTAAGATTGTACAACCCTAATTCCAAAAATGCTGGGATTCTGTGTAAAATGTAAATAGAATAGAATAGAATGCCTTTATTGTCATTATACAGGATGTACAATGAGATTGGAATAAAATAAAAAGAGAATGCAGTGATTTGCAAATCTCATAAACCTATATTTTATTCACAATAGAATAACAGGTCAGTAACATGACTGGGTATAAAAACGAGCATTTTAGAGAGGCAGAGTTTCTCAGAAGTAAAGATGGGCAGAGGTTCACCAATCTACACAAATCTCTGTCTACTCTACAAATTGTGAAACAGTTTCAGAATAATGTTCCTCAATTTCAAAACTGTGAAGACTTTGAATATTTAATCATCTACAGTACATAATATCATCAAATGGTTCAGAGAATCTGGAGAAATTTCTGTGCGTGAGGGTCAAGACTGAAACTCAACTTATCATGAAATGAAAAATACGACAAAGAAGACCCCGGACTGCTGCGTAGCTAGAATCTCATATCTTACAGGAATGGGACAAGATTCCTGTCCCAGAAGTCCAGCAACTGGTCTCCTCGGCTTCCAGATATTTGTTAAAAGAAGCCTGGATGCTACACAGTAGGAAACATGACTATGTCCCTGTGAGAATCCGGGCAGGCTCTGGTTTTTCTTTTTTTTAATTTTCATTCCCTTTTCTTTCCTTTCTCTGTCTATTTCTCTGTGTTCTCAGGTGGAGAGGTGGGCCCATCTGTGCTCCCGCCTACTGTATGGGTGGAGCTATCCTTTCCCGAGCTTAGCAGCAGCACACCTGCAGCACATTTCCTCATCAGTCTCTGTGTATTTAAGGACTGGCTGAGGCTGATACTGTTTGCCAGTTTGTCCCATCCACAGTGGTGGGATATTAACTCTTCAAGTATAATCTGTCCAGTGTGTAATAGCTTCAGTGTGTCCAGTGTGTAATAGCTTCTCCTTGCCTGATTTCCAGTTACCTGTATTCAGTTCCTCGGAGCTCACGCCTTTGTTCCAGTATAAAGTGCAGAACACAGCCAGTCACTTACCTGCGTCTCTGTTGGAATCCACTCTCTTTCAGAAAACTCCAGGGTGTGTTTGATAGAACCGTTCCCATTTACCCATCCACCTGTTAACCTTTTCAGTTTTAGCTGTGGTCTGAGTCTGCTCTTTGGGTCTGGTAAATACAAAAATATGACAGTCACAACTTTTTTGAGATTTGTTGCTGCCATGAAATTCAAAATGAGCTAGTATTTTTCTTAAAAGAGTACATTTTCTAAGTTGGAACTTTTCTGTGTTCTATTGTGAATCAAATATGGGTTTATGGGTTTTCCAAATCATTACATTCTGTTTTTATTTACATTTTATACATTTATGCGTCTCAAGCTACTTCTGAGTACTCTGGGTACCAAAGGATTGGGGCCTCTCATGTTGAAATATCAAATGAATGAAACTGTTCTGTTTCCATGCATGCGACAGCTTTGATGCTAACGTGCTAACAGGTAACATTAGTGAAAATAGCCAGACGTGAGGCTGTATAGCATCAGATTTGTTGTTTTAAAAGATGTTTGAAATCACTACACAGACAAATGTCTTTATCTTTGTGAAGATAAGAATATTTAAAACCAAGATGCATGTAAAATATGCCTCTGCATACTTATGCTTCATTCTTATTTTATATCTAATTTAGATAAGTTTTTTGAACCTT
The DNA here is from genome assembly GCA_034780415.1 of Cichlasoma orientale. NCBI lineage: Eukaryota > Metazoa > Chordata > Actinopteri > Cichliformes > Cichlidae > Cichlasoma > Cichlasoma orientale. Next base: position 1,597,712 of record JAVDPK010000264.1, read on the forward strand.
CTGTGTTTCTGCTTTTCCTGAACTATTACATTTTAAGGTCTTCGGGTTCGATTAAAATTCCTCAACAGAGGAGCTAACCTAGATTACTTTAACCTGTCATTCTAATGCTCTGATTAATATGAGTCAACACAGTTAATTAGGCCAGATTCAGTTCACCAGATCCTTTCACTCACTAGTCCTGCAAAGTGACTGGTTAGGAATACTCAGTAACATCTCAACGAGTTACCAGTGCTACACCAACAGAATGAATGGAATTAGAATGCTGGAAGCACAAAATCAATTGTCCACACATCTACAGAGAAACCCATTCAAATTCATATCCTGGTGTGTAATCTGTTTTTGGGTGCACTGCACATTGCAGTAACAGAAATCATGGTGTAGTCCCACCACAGTTCAAATGTGTGAATTAGTTTCCTTGTCTCTGGAATGTGAATTTTTCCAGCAGGACTGAAGGCTTCAGTGGAAGTTCAGTTCTCCTAGGGGTGGCTCACCATCGCTGTTCAGTAGTCTCAGGTTCTCAGTCTTGGGTTTTCAATGCTAACAGGTCAGTTGTAATTCAGATTCAAACTGCACCCTGTAATAGCAGCAGTAGCATTCACCATGCTTATGAATGTGGCCTAAAGGCATCTATGCACATTGACAGAAAATGTCAGCTTACACGGCAAAAGAATATAAAATACACAATATAAAATACTTACTAGGTTTCATTTTAGCTATTGGTGGCTTCAACAGCATATTCAGCAAAGGAGGTGAGGGAATAGCATGCTAACTGACAGCAAAGAAAACTTTGACTCACCAAATCCTCATTCAAACTCAATCCAAACAGATTTTAACCACAAGGAACAAAGTTGGACACCATTTCTGCCACACAATTCCTCACTCTCTTATCTGCCAGTGTTTCAAACTCCTTGGTAAGGAAAGTAGCTATTGACTGTCTTAAAAGTTGCTAGAAGTCAGCACCTAATTTCCATAATTTGTCATCTGCATTTAATTGTAATCGAGCTATAGAGGAGAATAATAACATTATTGGAGAGACAAAAAGTGAGGACAAAACACCCTAAATATGTTTAGAACTACAAACTTTATGAAATAAAACTAAAACTCAAAAGGACTGCATCTGACCTGTGATTTATTTTTGTGTGACTGCAGCACTGAAGAAACATCCCGCTCTGTATCAGTCAGTGCGGGATCAGTCAGAGGAGCACCCGCTGCACACTGAGGACAGTAACTGCAGAACGATTGGTGCTTTCACGTGCAGTCTCCAAAAGTTGCTAGATTTGTTGCCAGTCACTTTATTGAAAAAATGTTGCTAGACGAGTCTAGAAACTTGCTAAATATAGTGGCAACGCTGTCATCTGATGCTCCCTTTTTTCCACCAAGTGGCATTGTGGTTACAGTGATTAGTTGTCACTGACAAACATGACAAACATACCAAAAACAAAAGTACAAAACAACAACTGCTCATACTCACCTAGGGACAATTCTCAAATATGCAAATCAAATTAACCTGGGTTACACCCTCCCACCTTAATTCTATGCAGCAGGGTTCTAGCCAGCTGTTGATCACCCAGTGCTGCACCAGGCTGAGAATTTCACAGGTTCGCTATCAGAACTGATCGCTATCACCACGCCACAGTTACTAGCAAGTGGTTGTCCACTTGCTAGATCGGATGACCAGGATATACAGTATTAATGTTGTTGACTTCTCTCTTTGTCATTAAGAATGTTCTTACTGTAGATTGTGTTTCATTTCACATCATATAAACACGCTTGCTCAACAGAAGAACAAGGATGCTTCCTGTGAGACAATATTCTGATATTCCTATGTGGACCTGACAGGTTCCATTAGGGCCATGAATAGTCACTATCCTCATCAGAGTTATACACCAATTCATCCCTGTCCAATCTCACAGAGTTCTTTGATGGTCTTGGACTCAAAATCTGGCCCTTGATCACTATGCAGTTTCTCAGGGATGCTATAGTGAATTATGAAATTCTCCCAAGGACACTTGGTCACTGTCCTGGCTGTTTGATTAGGAGTTGTAACTGCTACTGCATACTTTGTAAAGACGTCAGCGATGACGAGGATATCTTTTGTGTTGCTTTGGTTTGGTTTAAACGATGGATGGAAAATTCTGGGAGTTATCTCCTTACAGTAGGAGGTGATGTTTCTCCTGTTTCGAGGCAGTGAACCACTTCATTTAAACAGAGTAATTTCTCTGTTCCTGTCTCAATTCTTCCTCTGAAATGCTGAGAATGACGGGAAACCCATCATAATGCTCAAAGCTGTCTAGAATACCTTTAGCTGACCTAGCAATAGATGTTACAAGAGGAAAACCAGGAACACTGTTGTCCATATCAGCTGGTGGATGTTTCTCACAGGTTGCATTAATGGCATCGTGAGAAACATCGGTAAAGCTGCTAGAATTAGGTAGATGGTGTTGAATGAATTGGCAAATTTGCTCTTTTTCTTCAGGAGAAATTGGATAATTGACTGGCTCAGCATGGGGACATTGTGGCAGTCCATCAGCATCTAGATTTTACTTCCCTGCTCTGTACTGAAGTTAGACTCTGAAGGTGGAGAGTAGACCACCAGTGATGGCTGGTTGCATCTAACTTAGTTGTGGTCAAAAGGTAAGTCAGAGAATTGCTGTCTGTGATGACTGAAAAATAACTTCCACACAGATAGTAACAAAACTTCTCTGTTACTGCCCACTTGAATGCCAACAACTTAAGTTTGTGGGCTGGAAAACAAGATTCGCTTTAGGATAGACCTCTGCTGGCAAATGCATTTACATCTGTTTCTCCCCCTTGCTCTTGATAGAGTGTAACCCAGTTGCTCTTTCATCTGTATTCAAGACATATGTCAACTTTGGATCAGCAAAACCCAACACAGGGGCTGTGGTAAGTTTGTCAATGATAGTTTTAAAATCTTTTTGGCAAGATTTGACAAGAGCTCCTTGAACTAGAAATATTTATCCTTGTCCACTTTGTGACAGCTGCCCTTCTTTAGTGGTGGGCATCCAGCTGTGAGGTCATTTCGGGGGGTTTTACTATTTTCGAGTAAGCTTGAGTGAATCTCTGGTAATACCTTGCAAACCCAAGGAATTAATGCAGTTCTTTGAGGGTTATAGGACTTGGCTAGGTTTTAAGGACCTCGACTTTCTCAGCATCTGTCTGTACATCGTGTGGGGATACGATATGGCCCAGATACCTCACAGATGTTTGGAAATTTTTCCATTTTTCCAGGAACAATTTAAATCCATACTCCCGGAAACAGTTGAGTATGTGGAGTAGGTGGGTTTCATGTTCCTCAAGGGTTTCTGAAAACACAATGAGATCATCCAAAAACACCAAGACCTCTTTAAGTTTGATATCACCCGTGCACTTTTCGATCAGCCTTTGGAATGTGCTGTGAGCATTGGTTATGCTCTGAGGCATGCTGTTAAACTCCCAGAAACCCAGTGGGCACACAAAAGCAGTCTTATGTTTGTCAGCCTCATCTACCTCACTCTGGTAGTAGCCAGATCTGAGATTGAGAACAAAGAACCACTTTGAGCCTATGAGGCCAGAGAAAGTCTCCTACAGATTAGGCAATGCACATGCATCCTTGATAGCTTGGAGGTTTGGCCATCGATAATCAACACAGAGTCTTTCATCCCCATTCTCCTTCCTTATTACAACCATGGTTGCTGGAAAAAGATGACTCATATTCTCTGATTACGCCTGCATCACTTAGCTCTTGCAGTTGTCTCCATAAAGCCTCAAGCTCTTGTGGGCGTATTGGGTGAGGCCTGTGCTTAAAGTGCATCTTGTCACTTAGCTTGATCTTGCACTTAACTGTCAGCACAACCAAAATCAGAATCATGCTGAGCAAAAACCTCAGGCATAGCACTCAGCTTTTGCATGATTTGCTCCTTCCAGTTCGCTGGAACTGGGGAGTCGCCAAAGTTGAGGTTTACATTAGACATTACAGGTACCTTTGAGGCAGCCCCTTGTTGTGCTGACTCAGGCGGGCTTTGCTTATGTCCCTGCTGCATAAATTTGAAAACCCTGTAGCCATAGGGTAGTTCTTGGAATTTTGTGTCACTATGTCAGTGAGTGACTTCTGTACACGAGGTCCAATGTGTTAGTGCCTATCAAATGTTTAGACTGGGTGCCAGAGACAGCTAATGCAAGGCTGGATACTTGGACCTTAGAGTGAAAACAGTACATTAAGCACATTAGCTTTGTACTTAGCTCCGATCAGTCCTCTAGCGAGTTAGAACTACCTCGCGAAAACTTTTCTTTAGCTTTGCATTCAGCATAAGAGGTGGAACTATTTCATTTTCACTTGCTCTCATTTGTCCCAGGTTCTAGTTTAACCTTGTGTCAGTATTCACAGGGTTCCTGCAACAGCGCAAGTGAAATTACCGCAATAACCACATGTTGGCTGTGAAGCGCAATATCTCAGCTTTCAGAAACCTTTTGGGTTTTTCTGAAAGCACAAACCATCATGTAATTATAGTAATGCAAAATTTGCTTGCACAAATGTGTTGGCAGGAATACCCTCAGTGTTAAAAGCATATCAGCAATGATAGCTCAGTGTTGAGGGTTTAAAAACAGAAGGGTCAGAATCACCTTATCTATCCCAGAAAGACTGCCTTTTTCTTAGTTGCTTTCCTTTGGCATCTACCAGTCCAGATGCTGTCTTCTCATCTCACTGATGCCATTGTCTAATGATGTGCCACCCTCAAGAGAGCTAGCAGTTAAGATGTGAGAACTGACTTTCTGCTTTGATGCACCAAGATTTTTCCTCATCCGGTTTTCTTTAGCTAAATGTTTCCTACTCCACTCGCAACTGTAACAGTAACTTACAGAATGCTCAAACCCAAGCTCTGATATTAGGGCATTTTCCCAACAGCCATGGCAAAACTGACATAAGAAGTGTCTGTCAGTTTCACTAACTGATACAGCACCCCTTTTTAGCTACTGTACCTGCTTGGTGTATTTAATGGGACAGTTTCTCCCCAGCATCTTGGAGTGCATTGAGAAATTTGGCAAAAAGCTCATCACCATCCTTTAGCGCTTAAAAAGTTGAATCCAATAGTTTAAGGTAAGCTGTTGGGGAAGCCTGGGGGCCTAAGGGTTATACAGCATCAGCTGCTGGTGATACCAGGCTGTCTAGGACTTTTTTGATCGGATTGCAGGATTTCTTCAAAATAAGCTGCCACTCAACTTTGAAATCCTAAGCAATTCACTCAAATAACTCTGGGTGGCGCTATCAATCACAGCAGGTAGGAATACACTTCAAAAGGCTCAGATTTGGTATGAGACTTGACTGGGCCTCTCATAGCTATGGGCTCAAGGGCGTTATGGGCAAACCCACTCACACTCTAAAACAGCATTAGTTAATAATGTTGTGTTAAAGGGTGTTTGAAATCACAAACTACAAATTTCTTTATCTTTGTGAAGATAAAGAAAATATTGTAAACCAAGATGTATGTGAAATATGCCTACACATACATTTACCTAATTCTTATTTTATATGTAATTTATAGATGCATTTTGAGCCTTCACTGTATTTCTGTGTTTTTGTGGAGAAAAGATTGTGTTGTTCTTTTCTTTGCTTTGTTATGTCTCACATAGTTTCTTTCAAAGAAATCCAAGGCTTTGCAGACATTCAACATTCAGAAAAGGGCCTGAAAGTATTCACTGAACTCTAATTAAAACCCAGATAAATGCAGTGTTCAAAGAAGGATCTACTTAAGTTTTTTTCCAGTCAGTTTTTTTTTTTTAATTTTGTCTTTTCAATGCTTCTGCTTTCCCTGAACTATAAAAATTTAAGGACTTCAGGTTCGATTAAAAAAAGAAGAAGTTTAGAATAAGTTCTTTCTCCATATGTTAAATCTTCATATTTTTTCATGCAAGCTAACTGTGTATGCTTCAGGATTGCATTAAAGACTTATATTTTCAGCACAGCATGGGCTGCGTTCACTGTGGCTGAGGACATCAGTGGAGCAAATGGTACCTCAAGCAAAAGTGTTTTCCACTATTTGGAGAATTGGACCTTTATAAATTCTCATCTCCCCTACTCTGTTGAGGTAAAAGTTGCCCTCCATTACATCAGGAAGCAGCTAGCCTATCACAAGGGGCTTTTTTCTGAGTTCTCACACAGCACATAATGCTTAATTGATTCAGCACAAATGTCAAAAGTGAGGTGTTTAAAGTGAGTAGTGTTACTGCTGCAGCTCCTGTCTTGCAGCCTAATTTATTGTGGAAACCCCTGGGGGTTTGCAAGTAGGCTACAGCATCACAAGTGCCATGGTTTGAGGAAATGTTGCAATTCCTTCAGAAAAGAGCTCAACCTGGGCAAAACAATGTGATGGTGAATAACTAGTTGTTTCACTTGTTTAAAGCCAGTTGCATCTTGAAGGTGGATATGGACCTGTGGGCTTCTGTACTCAGCTCAGTATTGACTCAAAGACAGTACTCAACAGTATGCACTAAGAAAACCCACCCATAAAGCAAGGATGAGGGAGAATAAACAGGGTATCTTTAATAGTGTAAATCCTCTTAAATATTTTCACATACAAAAAAAAAATATTTTCTTGGTGAGCGCTGCCAAATAGTTACTTGGATATAGAAATCACTAAAGTTTTTGGCCTTTCTTCTCTAAAGTAATTCCAAGCATTCATATCTAAAAAAAAAAAAAAAAAGCCTTAAAAACAGGGTCATTAAAGTTGAATTAAGAAGCCATAAAAAGAGGAGAAATATAGAATAATTACAAGCTGCTAAGTTTAATACCCAGGCATTGAACTGAAGTAACATTGGTTCTGACATGAACCATTAAATCACAGAGCATTAGATAGATTAATGGTTGTAAAAATGTAGGTGGAAAATTGAATGTAGCTTTGTGAATGTCTATGCGACATATAGGAAATTCTTTTTAAGTACTGATGTGCTGCCTTTCCTCAGGTTTTGTCCTACTTTGATCCTAATGTGAGCCGTGCACTTTTACAGTGAATAAATCAACATGACTTTCATAGGCACACTCGTGCAGGAGCCCAAGTATTCTTCTCCTGTCTTCAAGGGCTACAATCATAAAGATAACATAAAGCAGAATTTACTCACATTTAGATGAATGTGTAGAGATGAGCTCCACAAGGGGGGCCAAGAGCTGAGTCAGGCTTCATAAACATGGATGATAACACATAAAGGCGAGCTGAATTACTGTCAAGGGTCAAAATAGTCCAGGGAACCCCTGCCTCATATTTTAGTATTGTAAATGGTTTGTCAGTATAGTCATAAAAGACACTGGACACGAGACCAGACTACAGTTCAAAATTATTGTTTTTAATGAACTGTGAAGAAGAACATTAGAGGAAAAAAAAATGACACATGATCACATATCGTAATCCTTCACTTCAACAAGGCAATCTGGCAGGGAACACAGGGGAGGGTATTTATACTGAGGAGACTATTTAGATGCTTGGTGACAGGTGGTGGACTTAGATAGAAACCCCAAACCATCATAAATTTACTAATTAATTCATTAAGATAGATGTCTTTATCGATTATTCTAATTTAACATAAGTTTCTACCTTGTAAAATGTTTTTTTTTTTTTTGACAGAAAGCCAAGCTGATCAAAGACACTACCCTCCCCAAATGCTGGCTGCAGATGTTTTAAAGCTTCTCCTGAATGACTTGAGGTATTTATAGTATGACTTCAGTGACAAGTCAGTTGCTCATTTTCTATTAGTGCTCATCCTATGAGCTGGAACTTTAGTGTCCTCCAGTTCGTGACATTTTCTGGAGTGAAATTTAGATCTTCTATGTAGCAGGGAAAGGACATAGTTCCACATGTGGACATCAGTCATCATTCCAACAAAAGACTGAGCAATGTCAGTTTTCCCACCACTGGAAAGCTGCTCCTTTATAAATTGTGAAGTTAATAAATTAGAATAGAATAGAATGCCTTTATTGTCATTATACAAATCATCATTATATTAACTCTTTGGAATAACAATTGGTTCAGGGATTTCTGTTTACCCACAGCTGCACCAGTCCAGCTTCAGCATCCCAAGTGGAGCAAATGGGCTGCCATGTATTCAGCATGTAGTCCTGCCCGGTAAATGTTACTCTGTTGTCCCTGACATAGATGTCAATCACATTATTTGCCACTTACTTGAATTCCAGGAAGCCAGTGTGGAGAGAGAAAAAAGGCTGTGGTGCCTGCTGAGGTTTGTAATGGACCTGTAGGAATAATGGTATGATAGAATTACCATGCAGGACATGTTGATTTCATAATCACACAGGTAGTTTCATTAAGCATTTTGCTTTTTTCAAAACTACCTGAAAGCAGCCGTCACAGCTATGAAACTCTGCATGGATACATTCAGCCTCACGTTAGCTGTGCTGGTTTCTTGTGGAAATGTGAACATTTTGCCAGATAGATGTACAAAAGATGGGGGATAAGCAGGGCCAGATCAAGTCATGGCCAAAACAACAATCAAAATCTGACACCATGCTGTACATGTCAACACTAATTACAGTGCAATTATTACCAAACAAACAGAGAAACAGAAAGTTTGATGAAGCTGACTAAATATGGTTAATAGTCCTTTAAGTATGCCATTAATCTTTTCTTTTAAAATTGAAGCTATAAGTAGTCCAAGATAAAAGTCTTTTTTATGACATACAATATTTCCCTTTGATTTTTGCGCATAAATAAGAAAACATATGTATTACCTTGAGGCATTGCAGCACATGCTTTCAGCACTGCCAGGAGAATCAGAATTGGCATCTGATAAAAAGTCAAATAAACTATACAATTCAATTTAATAATTCCAGCTGCACTGCTTTTCCTGACAATATGCAGAGGAAGATAGAAGAGAAATTGCGGCCACCTTAATCCTTATTCATGTCATAGTCGTACCTTTAAATCTGTGTCAAGATGTTGTGACAAGAGCGAACGGGAATTGTGAGTTTTATACCCTTGCTGCTTCCTCATTCATGTCAGTGTGCATTTGGAAACTACTGCTTCCAGAAATACATTTTCTTGTACCCATTTAACAATATTGAATATTAAAGCTAAGGCTTGTACTTGTGTTTCAGTCTTTTAATGGAGTAGTGTTGTCACTAACTATAGACTGTAAATGCTGCCTTTTCAGCCATATTACATTCACATGCATAGTTGGAACTCTTAGTTAATTAGTCAATATAGGAATAAAATAATAAATCTATTTAATAGATTTAATAATATACAATACTATGCTAAAGTCCTGAGCCACCCCTCACACCACGCCTTCATATTTTACTAGGAAAATGGGAAACAAGTGTAGCAATTTATTGAAACATGCAAGGGCAACAACAGAGTGTGTACACCAAGCTTGAAAGTCAGTATTTGGTATGACCATTTTTTCTTCAACAAAGCCTGAACTCTCTTAAACGAGCTTTCTTGTAATTTCTTTAATTAGTCTTCAGGAATACCTCTCCTGGCTTCTTGAAGGACATTCAGAGCTCTTCCTTGGATGTTATCTGCCTTTTGTTTTATTCTCTATCAAGATGATTCCACACGCTTCAATAATGTTGAGGTCCGGGCTAATTCCATTAGTTTTTCACAAGATCTGCAACATAACAGCTGAAATGCTGTCCCAAACCATGACAGAGCCTGCTTTATTGTACTGTTCTCCTACACATTGACCTCCATAAGACCTGTTACCACTGATTTTCAGTGCAGTTCTTGTGTACTTTGGTCTACTGTAGCCTTTTGTTATGATTTCTCTTCCCTTATAAAATTAATATTTATGTTTTCACTGGTAGCAACAAAGTGCCTAAAGATACCATTTAAAATTGGTTCTTTGCTAAGCTGTCTACTGTATGTAGACACAACACTGCTTCAGCCCTTGAGTAAAGTGCCTTTTTAATGCTTCTAATTTTTCTTCTCTTTTTAATTTTACAACTTTTCTGATGATAATTGTTACATCCCCAACAAGGTCTAGGGGTGAGGGGAGTAACATAATACTGGATGGAGGAACATGAGGAGGCGTAAACTTGATTTCAGGGAAAGCCAAGGCCAACACAACAAACAAAACAACCTTAACTAAACAACCTTAACTTTATAAAATAAAAACCCATCAACAAATTAACTTAACACAAAGATTACAAACCTACACCTCGGCTCCCTGACAACCAAGGAAAACAGGAGAAAAAGGTGACTACTGTATGAAATGGCAGCTCTCCCCTACAAGCTTCCTTGGCACTATAACAGAAGATAGAAGAAAAGCAAAGGACAAATCAATCATTGTGAACGACCAAAAAACAAATAAATAAATAAAAATACAAAAAACAAGCTAAGCAGAAGCACAAGAAACCTAACAAATACAGGCTAGCAAAACTGAGTCTAGCAGCACACACTCAAAAGCACACAGTGCTCTAACCACCGAAAAAGTGACTTGTAGCTAAGCAGAACGATACTGTCAACAGTATAGGTTCTCCTCCACCTTAGCTTTCTGTGTTACTTTCTGATGATGACTGTAACAGTCACTTTGTGAATAAGGTGTCAAACTTGAGATCTAAAATCTCCCCTTATGAAGTTTGTCCTCAGTGCCCTTGTCATTCTCTCCTTTCACACAAAATGACTTTGTTACAATAATAGGCAAGATGAAACCCTCATCTTCGACATATTACCTCCTTCTGTCCTGTTTTTGTTCCTTCTAAATTCAGATTAAACTGAAGTTATTGTACTCGGGCCTACAAACCTTAAATACACAGATACATACTCTGGATGGCATTGCCTTGACCTCCAGTAACACTGTGAGGAATCTTGAAGTAATTTTTAACCAGGATATGTTCTTAAATGCACATATTAAACAAATATGTAGGACTGCCTTTTTGCACTTTCTAAAATTAGAAACATCCTGTCTCAGAATGATGCTGAAAATCTCATTCATGCATTTACATGTATTACTTCTAGGCTGGACTATTGTAATTCATTATTATCAGACTGTCCTAAAAGCTCCCAGAAAAGCCTTCAGCTGATCCAAAATGCTGCAGCTAGA
>JAVDPK010000264.1:1617385-1634102 GCA_034780415.1 Cichlasoma orientale
TTATTTTTATTTTTTTATTGTACAGCACTTTGTTGCAGTTGCTGTTTTTAAAGTGCTTTAAAAATGAATAAAGTAAAAAGTAAGTAAAAGTTGTAAAATCATTGTCCGAACCACAAAAGTTTTGGGATCAAAAATGTATACAGAACTAGAAAAACATAGTTTAAACTCAAAGTAAAGACAAAAGTGGAAATTTGTTGCCTAGTGTTATTATTTTCTTCAGCAGTCACAGGATTATGCAACATGTATTGGCCAGACTGGCAACATGGAGCTCTACTGTGACAACGTTCTGAAGCATCTGAGGGAAGACTCATCACAAATAAGCTGAATTGTGACATGGGCCCTCCTGTCTTTGTGAGCTGGCTCACACTAGATCACCAAGCTTTGAAAAGGCAGGAAATTATTGGTTTATTCTTTTCTGTAGAACATACAGAGAACCTCATATGTACAGTACCAAAATTAATCAAATGATTGGGTGCAGAGAAGGGAAGAAAGGAGACAGGAGTTACAAGAGAATGCATGCAGCACCTTTTTTGCCCAAAGCACAACATTTAGCCAGAGAGATCGTGTTATCTAGCATCTAACAATATTACCTGCACACACAATTTACAATCCCTTTATACCATCTTGGATTAAATTATTATTCCATTATTGATTTCAGCACATTTCCTGGGTGAACTAGTGTGTGTGTGTGTGTGTGTGTGTGTGTGTGTGTGTGTGTGTGTGTGTGTGTGTGTGTGTGTGTGTGTGTGTGTGCTAATGAGATATCAGAATATTGCAAATATTTGCCTGTGAAAGAATAATTGTAAAATGTGGCAAAGAGAGCAAGCTTACACTCATCATTTCCCCACATGTTTTGATTTCACACATCTAGACATTCTTGACCCTTAGATGCAGAATCGACTGGACCCTACATTCTTCCACAAGTGGGTCAAAAGTGACCCCTCTTAGAATCAATGTGTTTTTATGCCATTTTTGCCATTTTGGTGAAGAATAATCATCTGTGTTATATTTGTATTATATTTTGGTTGACTGGATGGCATTAACTTGGCCTCCAGTAACACTGTGAGGAATCTTGGAGTTATTTTTGACCATGAAATGTCCTTCATATTAAGCAAATATATAGGACATCTTTCTTGCATTTGCGCAATATTTCTAACATTAGAAACACTGAAAGGCTAATTCATGCATTTAGTACTTCTAGGCTGGACGATTATAATTCATTATTATCAGGTTGTCCTAAAAGCTCCCTGAAAAACCTTCAGCTGATCCAAAATGCTGCAGCTAGAGTACTGACAGGGACTAGAAAGAGAGAGCATTTCTCCCATATTGGCTCCCTGTTAAATCCTGAATTGAATTTTAAATTCTTCTTCTTACATACAAGGCCTTGAATAATCAGGCCCCACCTTATCTCATAGACCTCACAGTACAGTATCACCCCAGTAGGGCACTTTGCTCTCAGACTGCTGGTTTACTTGTGGTTCTTAGGGTATTTAAAAGTAGGCTGGGAGGCAGAGCCTGCTACTCCCTGTTGGAATTTGGGAGACAGACACTCTCTTTACTTTTAAGAATAGGCTTAAAACGTTTTTTCTGCCAACTGGTCATAGCAGATGGCTGCCCCTCCCTGAGCCTGGTTCTGCTGGAGGGAGTTTTTCCTTCCCACTGTTGCCAAGTGCTTGCTCATAGGGGGCCTTTTGATTGTATTATTGTAAGGTCTTTACCTTGCAATATAAAGCATCTTGAGGTGACTCTTATTATGAATTGGTGCTATATAAATAAAATCTAATTCAGTTTAATTGAATAGTTCAGATTCTGACTCTAACTGCCTTTTCATCCAGCCTCTGTAGGCCCATTTCAACTGTATACCTAGAAGTGATGACACCTTGGATGAAGAAACATCAAAGAAGGAGAATGTTTGAAAGACAAGCAAACCATTGGCCTATATGTAGCTATACAACGAATCCCACACATGCATGTGCTCAACACACAGACACAGAGATGTGCAATAGATATTGTAATGAACTGATAATTTTTTACTACAAAGATATTGCAAGAAAATGTCCTCACTGCGTCTAAGGGTTAAAACCTGTCAGCCATTAAGACTTGATTCTGTGCTGTAGTTGGAAACAGTGGGTATAGAAAACTTATTTAATTTACCTGTGAAATGTACACTGGTGTGATGAATAGTAACAAGTGAACTTTGTGATGAGCCTTGGTGCACTATGGTGGTTATAACGTCATCCAATTATCCTGCTTTTTTTCTGATTCTATAGTAAAAGTGACAGATTTTATATATACAGTATTATTACAAAATACATACATGTGAAATTGATGTATATTTAATAAAATAAAAAAGCATCCAAATAATAATATTATACAAAATGGGACTTTATTGGAATGAAAAAATGATTTTTTGAAAAAATATTCAGTCTTGCCTCCAGTACATAAGCAGGAAAAAAATGGCAACACCAGGAGGTAACAGAAACAAAAAATAACAGAGTCAAAAAAGATCATATATAGAATTTACTTCCACAAGTTAAGAACAAATTATTATCATTTGAATTTATAAAAAGATGACATATTTAATAAAATCATGTAGTGCATTGATGCCATCTACCTTCTTCTCATTTGTAAAATTTTAAATGTTTAAAGGTGCAAGATGGATAACAGCTGGGAAAATCAAAACAATTAAAAAATTGAGTCTTGTTTTTTTTAGATATATAAATTTACTTTGCAACAATTGATAAAATAGTTGCTCAGTTGCATGAAATGTTATCTCAATCATATGCATTGAGCATAAGATACTATTACAGAAATTGATTTTTAAATCTTGTAAGAAATCAAAATCTTGTTTCAAATGTTTTTTGACAGGACTCTTGTTTATTTTCTGTCACCACTTTTCCCATACCCTGATACGGAAATGCATTCCAACTCAGCACATTGCCAGGTGTGAAGCTGAACCCTTTCGAATAGGTCTGGATCTCACAGGGGGAAAAGGTGTAGTCCCACACATGGACATCAGTGATCATGCCAGAAAAAGACTCCTCGATATGAAAATCCCCACCGTAGGAATTCTGTTTCTGAGAAATGGCAGAGATGAGTTAGCAGGAGTTAGCAACTATATTGTACTTTTCCCCCGATATTCATTATAAACATACAAGAAAATAAAGAGAGTCGAGCACATCTGGAAGTTTGTTAAAAGTTAACTCAGACTTTTGGAAATGCTGTAAAATGTTGACAGCATGGGTTACCTAGGTTAGGCAGTTTAGCACAGAACAGTATATTTAAGGTCATCTTCTTGGCCACCTCTGGACCATTTTTAGATCTTGTAGATCTAAAAACAGCAGCTGTGAAAGACCACCAGTGATCATCTTTCACAAGAAATTCATGTGAAAGAGAAGTTGATGTTTGGACAGTTTAAAACTGAACTGCATTTTAATGAAATATATTTCTATTTAATATTACACTTATTTTTCAGAATGACATTTATTTATTTTAAAGCCTGTCTTGTCTGGCAGGTTTTGCAATCAGAATTATGATCTGAATGCACTGTTGAGCCAAACATATTTGCTCTTCCAAGATTAGCTCTATAGATTCTCTATAGGCTCCTCTTGTTAGTGTTTTTCCTTTCATTTTATTTAGTAATTGTGTTATTTTTCACATAAATGTATATGTATTGTAGCAATGCCAGAGTTGACAGACGGGGAAAGAAAGAAAGAAAAAGGGAGAAAATAGGAAGACAAAGAGGACAGAGAGGACAGAGCACAAGTATAAATCCACTATGGTTCACCAACTACTGCACCTGTAAAAAAACAAAACAAAATCATGGCTCCACAAACCAACAATCTTGTTGTGTTGTGGTGTGTGTTTGTGGTGTGAATATGGAGCATGAATGTCTGTGTCTCTGTCATGAAATGTACTTAATAATGAGGGTGGAAAGCCGCAGCAACGCCCCCCAGAAGCCAGAAGCAGATAAAGACCCAGTGACCAGTGGGGAGCAGTAGGGAGGGGTAACCCTGGCTCTCCTCCACTCTGTCAGAATCACATTTTTAATGCATTATGCTGTTCTATTCTCCCCCACCCCTTCCTAAAGGAGTAGATTTTATTTATATTTTGTATATGTAAAAGCCTAACTTTAGACAGGGGTAAATAATTTGCATACGCTTTACGCTGTGCAAATCAGCAGCTTAATGCTGTGTACTGGATCTATGGCAAATGCATTATTCCCATCAAAAAAAAAAAATAAGCAAGTCAGTTAAGTACATAAAAATAAAAGTAAAGTGAACAAAATTTCACTCATTGTTTACTTTATTTTTCACTTTGTGTTTGGTTAGGTTAGGTCAAAAGATGGGAGATTGTTTCAACACTGTTTTCGAGATTACACGTGAAATATCTGCTCAGATGACTGAAAAACTTTTTTGGTCCCAGCATAAAACATACTTCAAATTGAAACTCATTTGTGCTTACTGTCACAATGAAGGGCAATTCGTGTCCACAAATATAAACATATTGATCATATTTTTTCATGTTTTTCCGTGAGACCGGGCTGGTATGTTAGACAAAGGGAAAAATTCAGACACAGAAAGATATTTCTGCATCTGTTTGTGTGAAAATAAAGCAACAACTTTTGATTTCCTGTCTTTGAAAATCAATGCAGTTCATGCAATGAAGAACCAGTCGTCTGAGTGTGGTAAAAGAGGTACCTGTCCTAAGACAACAATGAGGGATTCATTGATGTTGGATCCAGAGTAGACGCATTTCCTGCTCGAAGGCATTCCATCTACCCACAGCTGCACGAGTCCAGAACGGCCGTCCCATGTGGAACAAATAGAATGCCACGTGTTCAGCTCGTAGGCCAGCCCTTCAAAACTAATCTGACTGTCCTTGACAGTCACGTCAAATACACCATTTGCAGCTTTCTTGAATATCACGAAGCCATTGACAGTAGACCGCGTAGCCAAAGAGAACAATGAATGGTCTCTTTTTAGGTCAGTAAAGGACCTGAAAGCAGTGCAACATTGATTTAATAATCAGACATGCATTAGTTATTTGTTTCTTTGTTTAATTCACTTAGTTTATTCAAAAGTACCTGAGACACACGGTTGCAGCGCTCATATCTTGCCTTGCTGTATACACCTTCGCATTAGCAATCTTACTTTCTACTGGGAAGGTGAACATTTTATTTGACAGATCTTAAAAAAAAAATAGAGAAAGGTATGAATAACGCAACTGGAAAGAGGACTGGTAAGCAATTTACTGTAATGAAAAAGAGCTAAAAACAAGAAATCAAAATACTAGATTCATCATTTCTGTTGAAGCTGAATTTACTGTAAATTTTGACATCCACAGAACAACACCACTAGCGCAGCTAATGCTTCACAATAAAGCCACACTTCACAATCATGTTAAATGTATAATGCAAAGTTTTATTGGCATTCATCATTTCTATTTTTAATGTAACTATTTCAAAGCTTTTCCCTCTGTACCACCTGCCCATATCTGCTGTGTGCCTGTAGTGTTAAATGTAAGTGGTTTGTTGCTTCTTATAAAAATTAGTGGAGCTGGAAACTTAGAAAGTAAACTGGAGCTGGAAATTCTGCTCAGCTCACTGAATTTTGATGGACTTAACCCCTGCCTCTGGACCTCTGACTTGTTTACTTGACCTCACTGGGAGCTTGTTGCTGAATACTAAGCAGCAACAATCAAGTAATTATTTTAATAAATATTTAAGATGATAGCTATATTTTACAGGGAAAAGAGTATTTGTTTCTAGTATTTCTTTCGTTTTGAATAAGCATAAAGGAGTTGGTACATATCTAAAACAGTAAGCATTAACAAACATCAAATGTTAGCACATGTGAGTATGCTGTAGGCTAAACACTGTAATGATGTATTTTTACTGTGATTCATTTGAGTTGTATATGTTAAATAATTCACAATTAAAATAAATAAAAAATACTTGGAGGCATGTCAGCAGCACATGATGACAGCATCACCAGTAGAAGCAACAGCAGCATCTAATACAAAGACATACAAACCAAACAACTGTTAATTGGTATTGTTTATACAAATAAATCTGATATCAGTTTTATCAGTACAATACAGGTAAAAAGTTAAAGAGATCTTGTGCATGCATTAATTTTAATTTACCTTGCAAGGTATTTTATGTCTTACCTTGGGTGCAGTGTCAGGACGTTGTGCGTAACAGTGCAGGATAGTACCTTTTATAATACTGTGCCTGCTGGTGTAAATTATTAATTTTTTTTATTGCAGTCATTTTCTCTGTAAATTTCTAGCTTCCTGCTTCCTACAGGTGTGTTTACAACTTATGGGATTAGATCCCAGGGATATCGTATTTATTAATTTTTTTAAGCCTGTCATGTCTGGCAGTTTTCGCAATCAGAATGATGATCCGAATGCACTTGTAACCCGTGACCCACAAGAGGTTACTCCCAAAGACTCTGGACCCATGGGAGCCCAGGTTCGAACAACAATAGAGGAGAACACACATAGTTTGTGGGAAAGCAGGAGAATTTACTGAACAGAAATTTGTGTATAACAATAAACAAAATTGCGCGCTTTTTCTGAGAAAATAAAATAAAACAAAAATAAAGTGTAACAGTAGTCTTTTAGTCCTTTTCAATACCTCTGTCAAATGTTCATGTAATGTCTCATTTAAAGTGACCAGTCGGGTCACTATCTACCGGTTCGCTCAATCCTTTGGGCTGGGGCTTGCCATCCAGTTCTGGAAAGATGATCCAGTCTTCTCTGCAGCACTATGGGTTGAGTAGGGCACCCTCAAAAAAAACAAAAACAAAACCTGACCTAAAACAAGGCCAGAGTAAAGTAGCTTCAAATCTAGTAAACTAATATGCATTAGCTTAATGCTACTGATTTAAGAGGGTTTCTCAGTCATTCCTCAAGTTTTTCCCATGTTGTACAACAATATGATTCAAGTTATCACTGTTACTTATTACCAACACATCAATAAACTAAAGAAATTAGATTATATGTAGTAATATAAAAATATTATTTCAATCTTTTAAAGTGCTAATGGAATACATCAACAATGACAATGGTTTCTCATCAGAATGTGAACTGGAATAGCACATTAGCTCTAGCTTAATCAGAGCAGCAGTACAGTGCATTAGAATACTAGCGAGTGCTAATAAAAAGGCACTTCACAAGGGCAGCAGCACTATGAACTTAATTAGCACCATTTAAAATACTAAACGTGCTAAATAAAAATAAGTGCAATCACATTGACAAGAAAATACGGCATACACAACAATAATCATACTAAACATTAAAGCACTATTTTATTTTTACTGAGTTTTAGTGATGACTAAAGATATTAGCCACTTTTGAGTGCATTCACTGTGCTTAAATGCTAACCGAGCACGTGTAATCACTCACCGATGCTACACAAGGCTACAACCGGGTTTCTAGGTTCCAATCTGCTCGCATCGGAAGCTTTCTAGAGTTTAATAAACATGAAATTACTATTTTGAACTACATATTTTGCAGAGCGGTTTTAGACCAATATCCAAGTCTCTCCAGCTAGTTCTCAAGATTTTCAATGCTAATAGCACAAGCAACAAGTGGCATAGATCGCTCCCAAGCTGTGTTTGTTAGTGATGGGCAGATCGATCCAAATATCGATAATATTGATATCAACGTTGGTATTGGTATTGGTCAGTACTAGTGTAATGAGATCGATACTTTAGCTTCAGCTTTTCTCCTGTATGCAGTGCTGCGGTTTCATCAAAGATGCAAGCTGACTGTCTGTTGTGCCGCTCCTGTCACAGCACAGAGCAGGCACACTTTGCTCCTCCCCTCCCCACAGTGTTTTGACAGTATACTGTACCGTCACGCAACATATTTTACTCTGGAAAAAAAAGAATTTTCTATACAACATTTAAAGCTAATTTCTTTTTTTGTACAGCTTGTTTGTTTAAAAAAAAATCCAGAAAATTTGTGAATGAAGGGATATTTTTTTATTACATTTTTGTATTATACTTTGTGAACACTACCTTGGAAAAAAAGTTTGCATTTGTTCTTGAATGATAATTTTGTACACTTCATTTATGAAAAAAAAAAAATCCAAACATCAATGTATGGGGAAAATTGTTTTGTTAATGTTCTATTGTTTCAGAACAATAAATTTTATTATGATAAATTATTTTCTATTTACCTATAAACTTTGCGCAGTTCTATCTTGGGTTTTAACTAATTAATGATCCAAAGGAAAAACATCACACACCAGTTCAACTTCATGAAAATTCTTCATAATTATTAAAAAGTATTGGTATCAGTATCGGCGATACTGGCCCTGAATTTACTTGGCATCAGATCGATACCACATCTTGCAGTATCGCACACCACTAGTGTCTGTGTCTGATGCAGTCTGCGCAGAATCTCTGCACTGCGCAGCGGATGGGCGGGACAACCAACCTTATTGGCTGATGTGATGTCAGACCATGCTAGCTGTTGGTTGTTAAGGCCATCACTAAAACAAATACTAAAGGTGCATTGCACTGTTTTTTAAAGATTTTTTTCCACATTTTACATACATTTATGAACTTATTTAAGAACTTATTTTTAACTCTTAGTGTCCTACTTTTTAATCTCATTCATAGAATAAGACATGAAATCAATATTTATTAATTCTTGCTTGTGTTTTTAACGTTGGGTTACACACTGTTGTACCGAACATATTTGCTTTTACAAGTTAATTCTTGTTAATGCTTCTATGTTTTATTTTTATTTGATTCATGCCAGGTCTGACAGGCAGGAAGGAAGGGGTAAAAAGAGGGGATAGAGAGAGAAAGGGAAAGGGGGGGGGGGAGAACAGAAAAAAATAATAGAGATATATAAGAGGGGTAGATACACATATATACACATTCACACAAACGTATATGCATATACATATACACACACACATACATTGTAGTAATGTGTGTGTGTGTGCCTCTGTCATGGAACGTACTCACTAATGAGGGCAAGAAGCCGCAACAACCCCCCCTCAGGATCCAGAGGCAAGCGGGGAATGACCCAGGGGACCTGGGACACAACACAAAGTCACAAAAAAAACCCCCACACCCAGCCCGGGGCCAGCACCCACCACCACAGACACCCCAGCCCCACACCCCAAGACCATAAGAGCATCCATCCAAGCCCCCACCACCAGCAACCAGGGCCTGCACACAGAAACCACAAAATGCCGGTCACTGTTTCCAGGCCAAGAGCCATCAGACACCCGAATCCTCCAGCCCACCCCCAGTCACATACGGCACACCACGAGACGAGACTACAGCCAATCACCCCCACTAAGTGATGGAGCTGATCAGTGGGAAACAGAGATATTCAAATTTGTCTAATTGGTTTTTAGAGGTGGCAGACTTTCTTTCCAGACTAATGTGGTCTAAAAGTAAATTCCTATAGTGCGTAATACACAAATCATTTTTTGGATTTCCAATTCATGAGGATAGTTTTCTTAGCCATGCATAAGGCTAAGAAAACTATGTGTGATATATTTGTTTCCATGTCTAATTCACTTACATCACCTAGAATGCACAGTTTTGGTGAAGCTGGGACATTGCAATTAAACCATGTGGATAAGTTTTCACATATCCTCTGCCAGAACCTCTGAACAGGCATACACGACCAAATAGCATGCATATAGTTCTCAGCATGATTGCCCGAGCAGTGGGTGCATATATTTGTGTCTCTGAGACCCATTTGGAACATTGTGTCCTGTATAATGTATTCTATGGAGAGTTTTGTATTGTATAAGTTGTAAATTTGGACTTTTAGTCACTCTGAAGGTGTTTAAACATATCTGAGTCCAGAAGTTTTCATCTGGGTTAATGGAAAGATCTTGCTCCCATTTTGCAGTTGGGAGGGAAATTGAATCATCAATTTTTAACTACAACATATATTTTTGATAATAATTTAGGGGTATGAAGATTTAGAAATTCTGGTACCCATACAGGGATTTCTAATTTCAGATTATTTAAATTAAATCTTGTCTGTATGATGGACCTCAATTGCTGATATTCAAGAAATTTGCTGTTGCCAATTCCATATTTTGAAAGAAGTTCTTAAAACGAAATAAAGGTTCTATCTTGAATAACATGTTCTAAATTCTCTATCCCTTTTTCTTGCCGTGCTAAGAAATTTTGTACTTTCTTTGTCTGACATATATCTGGATTATTCCAAATGGGTTTACATAGGATAAGTGAAGACTTATTTATCTTTAAAAATTCCCACCAGGCTGTCAGAGAGGTGTTTACATTAAGGCTTTTAAAGCAGTTATGATGTTTAATATTGGAGCTAATGAAAGGTAAGTCAGGGATTTTCACTTTCCCACAGAGTGTTTGTTCTAGATCCAGTCATGGGCTGTCTAAAGCGCTTGATTTGATCCATCTTGAAATATACTGTAATCTATTGGCTAAGAAATAGTGATAAAAGTTTGGAAGTTCTAGACCACCATTGCATTTTAGCTTTTGTAAAGTCTTTAAACTTATTCTTGATGTTTTATTTTTCCATAAAAAATTTTAAATGTTTGAGTCTAGTGACTTAAACCAAACAACAGAAGGTTTGTTAGGGATCAGTGAGAACAGATAATTGATTTTAGGCAGAATCATAATTTTTACTGTGGCAAACTCTCCCCATGAGAGATATAGGAAGAGAGTTCCAACGTGTGAGGTCATCCTCTATTGTTTTTAGTAGAGGAATATGATTTAGCCACACCAGGTCTGACAGCAAGGCAGAAAAATTTATAACAAAATATCTAATGTAGCCTGACTATAGTGAGGTGGTCGTGGTGTTATGGAAATTACAATTTAGAGGCAAGCTGTTGATTTACTCCAATTGATGGAGTAGTCTGATATAGATGAGAACTTATCTATAAGTGTGATTGTCTTCAGAAGAGAGGTTTGTGAGTTCCCAAGGAAAGATAATACATCATCAGCATTAAGGCTTATCTTATGGTCTGTATTTTTTGTTTGAATTCCTTTAATATTTGCATTTTGTCTATTTGCTGCTGGCAGTGGCTCAATGAAAATGACAAAAAGTGAGTGAGAGAGTGGGCAGCCCTGCCTGGTGCCCCTCTGCAGACCGACGCTTTGGGAAATGAGATCATTTGTCCTAACATGTGCATTTGGAGAACTGTATAGTGTTCTGATCCAGTTTATGAAGGGTGAACCAAATCCAAATTAGTGTAAAACTGCTAACAGAAGTTTCCACTTTACCCGGTCAAATGCTTTCTCTGCATCTAAAGAGACAACT
Organism: Cichlasoma orientale; assembly: GCA_034780415.1. NCBI lineage: Eukaryota > Metazoa > Chordata > Actinopteri > Cichliformes > Cichlidae > Cichlasoma > Cichlasoma orientale. Next base: position 1,628,675 of record JAVDPK010000264.1, read on the forward strand.
TTGGTTTTTAATTTGTTAATGGAACAGTAATTTATTACATTTATTAGTCGGCATGTATTATTGGTTGAGTGCAGACACTTGATAAAACCTGTTTGGTCTGAATGTATAATAGATGGAGTGATTTTTTCTAATCTTCTGGTAAGGACTTTGCAAATTATTTTAAGGTCTACATTAATAAGAGAGATTGGCCGGTAGCTAGATGGGAGTGTGGGGTCTTTGCCTGGTTTAAGAAGTAGGCTAATGTTAGCAGAGTTCATGTTTGGAGAGATTGCGTGATTGTTCTGAATCTGAGTCACCATTCTGAAAAAAGTGGGTTCTAGCACAGACCAAAATTCTTTATAAAACTCTGCTGGAAAACCATCTGGGCCTGGGGCTTTATAATTTGGGAGATGCTGTATTGCTTCACAAAATTTGGATACACATACTGTCTTTAGACTGTAGACAGGAGTCGGAGTACCCAAAGAGAACCTGCACCAGTACAGGCTGACCATGCATATATTGTTACATTGTTATTGTCAATCTTGTCAGTTATAAGTGGCACAAAAGTGTGTGTTTCATTCTTGCAAATGAAACAGAAGAAGATGACTTGAGTACAACTGAGTTATGAGGTTTAGTTAACAATATGTTAGATTACAGAAAGATACATCGTGACGCGGCATTTTTCTGATTTAGATTCTAAAAAAAAATCTGCTGTATGTTTCAGCAGAGGATGACATCGGACAACAACCTGCATAAAAAGCCTTAGGAAGCTGTCACAGTGAGAGAATTTGTCCTGTAACGACAGAGGAATTGCAGAAAACTAGCAATTAAAATAGCATTATTTAAAAAGCCTGTCAGTAAAATCACAACCCTTGAGGATGATGATGAACAAAATATTAACTATACCAATTATAATGATGATTAAAAATGCTTCAATTTGAGCATTGTGATTTCAGTGCACATACTTTGTATTGTTAATGGCAGACTGTAGACTATAATCTGCTCACTTATGTTTGTATATAAAAACATTTATAAGCATGGGGACATTAAATGCTACATATTGTTGTACTGTACTGTATGTGCAGTTTTAAAAAAATTTTTTTTTAACGAGTGGCTCTCTCATGAGGCACATTATCAAGTTGCCCAGCCTGGACCGTACAGCCTGTGTCATGAGTAATTCTGAATTTGAAACACTACTATTAAATTTTATCTGCATGCTGAACAATGATGCTGACGGGGTATGCATTGTGGCAGACATCTATTTTTATTTTGCAAAACATTGATTGTATAGATTGACAGATGCTTTACATTTGACAAAGAGGTGAGGAGCACTTTATTTTAACTGTGTAAGACATGGTAAGTTGTGTTGAAAAAGTATTAACAGGTTTGCTCATCTTCTATCAACACTCTTCCTGGAATCTGAAAATCCAGCGCACTCCAGTTGAGCACACTCCCTGGAGTGAAGCGAAGCTCATTCAAGTAGTTCTGGATCTCACAGGGGAAAAGGGTCTAGTCCCACATGTGGACATCAGACATCAGGCCAATAAAAGACTGGTGAATTTTGAACCCCCCACCACAGGAATCCTGAACCTAAGAAATGGCAGAGTTGAATTATGTTGCACTACGACAAAGCAATGTTGATTCCAAAAAGGCTAAAACCAAATCAATGAAAAAATGTTTCCAGCTGCACTGCTTTTTGGACACCAGCAAAGACTCCAGACAGTTATTGCTCCAGGCTAAGACATAGTGTAACACATAGCTCTTTTGTTAAATAGGGAATTGTGGTTTTCCACTTTAATTTTTTTCTTGAATATGAACGGAGCTTTTGATGTGCTGGTAAGTTGGTTACAAATCCAGAGCTTTAGAATGAAGCTACAGTAGCTTTTTCTTCATCTCTCTGTGCTAAGCTAAAATAATTAACCTCTCAGATCAATGTATGTTATATTTTGTATAACGTAGAGAGAGTATGTTATACTTTGTAAAACGTACACAACTAATACACAACTATATCTCTGTGGTGTTAACTATACCTGTCCTAAAACAATGACAATGGCACCACTAATGTTGGATGAATTTCCTACTGGAAGGCTTTCCATTTATCCACAGCTGAGTCAGTCCAGAGGCAGCATACCAAGTAGAACAAACAGACTTCCACGTGTTCAGCTTGTAGCCCTGCCCTGTAAATTCAGCTTTTTTGTCTCTGGCCCACAAATAAAGCAAATCACTTGCATCTATTTTTACTATCAAAAAGTTATTAGAAGCAGACGGCATCACCAAAGAGAAAATTGTGAGGTCTTTTCTGAGGTCTGTAAAGGGCCTGTAAGCAATGCAAAGACATTGGCATGCGTGATGCTGTATTATTCTTATTCTTATTATTTTGCATAGTCAGTACTGCCTGAGACAGACCGTTACAGCACTCAGATCTTGTTCTGATGTTAACAGCTTCACATGAGCTGTATTTATTTCTTCTGGGGATATTTTACATGCCAGGTCTTAAAAAAATTAGAGACATTAATACATGATCAGTGACGTTCAGTGTTGCTAATACACAGAAAACTGTTTCTTGAGTCTGGTCATTATTGACATAAATCAACATGCCCAACTTTTTTGGATAAACTTGATTAAATTTGGAAATTGCACTCAGTAGCAGAAGAAGATAAAATTGGTTTGCTGAGTCTGAAATGGTTTTCATGTTTTTGTTTGTTTGCTTTCTTGTTTGTTTGTAAACACTTGAAACACCCCCTTATTCTAGTGTATGTGCTAGCAAAATGAAATTCCATTTAATTCTAGGGGAACCATGCTCCTATTAGAGGCAATATTATAAAGTGCGACCTTATTACTTAACAATAAAACACATTTAAATCCTGGATATAATTTTCATTTAAGAATTTTATTTCTTTATTTTCGGGAGTGGCATCCTGCTGCAATATATAAAACAGGCAAAAAAGTTTTCTTTTTTTATGTGGAACGCATTAATTTTAGTTTACTTTGCCATGGCTATCACGTCTTACCTAGCGGTGTCAGGATGTTGCGTGCTGCGGTGAAAGACTGAGTTTTATACTGATGCCGTTTGTTCATCATTGCAGTCATTGGCTTTGTGTTTGCCTTTCCTGCCTACATGCACTTAGATCATTTGTGGACAATGATGCACATTTTGTAATATTACCTATTACCTGACCTAGTGCACTGACTAGCTCAGCAACACCATAACGCCTGGAAGACCACAGACAACAGCTAAAGTGGATGATTGAATTCTTTCATGGTGAAGAAAACCCCTTCACAACATCTAGCCAACTGAAGAACACAATCAAGGAGGTCGGCATATCTTTGTATTCTGCATGTCTTTGGGCTGTGGATGGATGCCAAAGTACCCAGAGAGAACCCACACCAGTACAGGGTGATCATACATATATTGTTATAGGCAATCTTGTCAGTTATAAGTAACACATGAGTGTGTGTTTCATTCTTACAAATGAAACAGAGAGAGAGAGAAAAAAAGACTTGAACGCTCCTGAGCTATGAGGTTTATCAATATATCATACATAGGTCAACCATATGTTACACTACAGACATAAAAAGGAAATGTCATGACATGGCATTTTTCTGATTTATGGATTTTAAAGAGAAAAATCCAACACATTAGTTGTATGGTGCAGCAGAGGATGACACTGGACAATGACCCGCATAAAAAGCCTTAGGCAGCTGTCACAGTGAGAGAATTTCCCTTGTAACCACTGAGGAATTGCAGACGTAGGTGTTGTCCTGGCAGTGGTTGTTTCATATATGTGTGGTGTTCATTCAGATAGATAGAGCTTGTGCATGTATGTACAATACACCTGATTTAGTGCAACATATGCCATACCTATCTTTATGCATAATCTCATAGACACACGTATGCTACAACAATGCAGAAAACTCTAGGCATGGATATAAAGTTGTACTCAGAAGTTTATATACATTTATCATGAGCATTAATGTCAGGGTAATTTTGGGCTTTTAATGATTTCTTTGAGCTGTTCTTTTTCCGGGGTAGAATGATTGTACAGTATACATCTTTAATAACTTTAAAAGACAAGAATTGGGTGTACAAGTATGAATTTATTTAGTATTTTCTCTAATCCACATGGGGTCAAAAGTATACATATAGACTCAAATATATATCGTCAGCCTCACTGATATTTGCTGAAATGTCCCTAAGCAAGCTGGACCTCAACCAAATGATTTTGGTAGCCATCAACAAGCTTCTGGCATAATTCTGTCTGGATATTTAACCACTCTTCTTGGCAGAATTGGTAGAGTTCATTTAAATCGGTTGGTTTCCTGGCATGGACCTGGCTTTTAATCATAGTTCACAAATTTTCACTAGGATTCAGGTTTAGGTTGGGACTTAGGGAAGGTCATTCCAGAGGCTTGATGAGAAAATCCAAAATAAATTCAAACTTGTGCACCGCATTCTTGTTTTTAAAAGTCATTACAGATCTATGCTGTACAATCATTGCACCCTGGAAAAAGAAGAGGTCAAAGAAATCATTAAAAGTCCAAAATTACAAAGACATTCATGTCCATGATGAGTGTCTATAAAATACTGACCACAACTGTAGGTGTTTAGCTGTGGGTCTGTGCACTGCAGGAAATAACCTCAAGTGTAACCTCAACTTAACTGTTGTTAGCATGTTTCCAGTTTTGGTCTTCCGAAAAACCAAAAAAAAATTTTTGGTTGCTCCATGCAGAAGGCTACAAGAGCTTCTTCAAAGAAAGTTCTGTTAGCAGTCACTTAATCAATCACAAATTATCCCTTCATTGTGACAGGATCAGTGCAGGTAAATTTGTAAATGACATTATGTGCATTTTTGTCAGCAGAGGATTTGATCTGACTACAAAGTAGATAAAAAGACTACTTTTGTAGTTAGGAGGCTTGTCTGGGCTTGTTCTACAGTGTATGTGTTGTGTGCATTCATCTTACAAGCCATAAGCCAAACCAAAAAAAAAAAAAAAAAACACTTTCAAAAGTGTTAGCAATTCTTTTGATTGTCTTCTATCAACACTCTTCCTGTAATCTGAAAATCCAGAGCACTCCAGTTCAGCACATTCCCTGGTGTGAAGCTCAGCTCATTCGAGTAGTTCTGGATCTCACAGGTGGAAAGGGTGTAGTCCCACATGTGGACATCAGACATCATGCCAACAAAAGATTGCTTAATATCAAATCCCCCACCATAGGAATCCTGATCCTGAAAAATGGCAGAGTTGAATTAGAAGCTATATTCCACTATTATTATTATTATTATTATTATTATTATGTTTTTTCTACTGATTACATACACAAAGTCAGAAGGAAGATCAATGAGCACATTTGGAAAACATATTACAGAAATTTGTCTGTGTAGATTCTCAGTTATCCAGGTCATAGTAGTCTCTGGAGCTTGAAAAAAGGCGACTGGACTTCTTTTTG
>JAVDPK010000264.1:1634202-1653128 GCA_034780415.1 Cichlasoma orientale
TGCTGAGATGGTGATGATGAAGACTGAGAGGTTCCCAGTTTCTTCAAACAGGTCAAAGCAATCAATAAAAACTGTAAAGATATACTGCTATTACTTCCAAGCAATGTCAGCATCACCAACAGAAGTACCAATATCATATAATACAAAGAAAATGCACACAATGCAAATCAAATATTGCTCAAATTTTCACCATTTAACTTAGAAATAAGGTTTCTGTCCCTTTAAGGCGTCCACCTACAATATATAATACAGGCAGAAAAGTTTTAAAAAAAATTGTGTATAGTGAATTAATTTAGTTTACTTTGCTGTGTATATCATGTCTTACCTTGGATTCAGTGTCAGGATATTGTGCGCCACAGTGAGAGACTGAGTTTTATGCTGATGCTGTTTGTTCGTCGTTGCGGTCAATGGTTTTGTGTTTGTCTTTCCTGCCTACACACGCTTAGATTGTTTGTTGACAATGACGCAAGGGTTTTACAAAAATATTACATTAACTCTTTAGGAATTTTAGCCATTTTGATACACAGTCCTTTCATTTTCAGAGGCAGAGAGCAGTTTCATGCCAAGAGGAAATCTGTTCCCTCATTATTTCATGTCAAATTAAGCAGATAAAAGAGCTGGAGTTGATTCAAAGTGTTGAACTTGTATTTTGGTAGCTTTTTCCTGGATCTCCAGACCATCATCAGGCTGAAAATCTAAAATTAACCTCGTGCACTGGCCAACTCAGTAACACTATAAGGCCTGGATGTCCACAGAAAGCAGCTGAAGTGGATGATCAAATTATTTTATGGTTAAGAAAACTCGCAAAATCTAGCCAACTCAAGAACACTCTCGAGGAGGTACTGTAGGAATATCACTATTAAAGTCTACAATCAAGATACACCTTCATTTACTGAAATACAGAGCTTACAACAAGGTACAAACCACTGGTTACGCTTAGAACAAGAAGGCCAGATTACACTTTGCCTTTGAGACCTGCTGGTTAAAGCGCTTTGAGTGTTCAAGTAGAGTAGAAAAGCGCTAAGAACCGTCCATTTACCATCTCATTTAATCCCCTTTAATGTTAAATTTGGAAAAAAAAAAGAAACAACTAATTAATTAATATTTTTTTTATTATTTTTTTTTTTTTTTAGTAAAACTGCATGGAGACTTTCAGCTCCAAGAATTAAACATTCAAGGGGCTCTTTTTGGTTCCTGACCGATATATAAAGCCAGAGGTCATTGGTGAGTTGTGATATTCAGCAGATTCATTTACTGAGGAAGTTGCCGTTCTTTCACTTGAAGTTTGGATGCATGGAAGACTCGAGTAGTTTAACTGACTGAAAAACAGGTAGCATCGGTTTGGCAAAGAAAGACCTGCATGTGCAATCAGAAGTCCACGTAAACGCATGCTATTTATTATCAAAGACGTTTGCTACATTTGCCCCTTAGACTACTTTACTTGTCCTGATTGATCATTTACTCCTGAACATAGCAACACAAATTTTGTATTAATGAGTATGCTTTTTCTGTATTGAAAATAAATAATAGATTTAATAGATGTGTATGTTACTATGCAAATATATTAACACATATTTCTTTCATTCTATTTGGTTTAAACATGTAAAACAAACAAACTTTCTTATCACCAGTCTGACACAATAGCGTACTGTACAGTGTGTGTCCATCTGTGAGTTTTACTGATTGCACCACCGGCAGCATCTGTCAGAAAGGAACTACTCACATGAACAATCAGAAATCCGTTTGGGAGGGTGTGATTGATAATCAAAAAACTGGGAAAAGTGATGAAACATGGAGAAAGCTGAATTTTCCTTGTTTAATACTATAGGTCTGTTCATATATTTATACTGCTTCCCAACTGGATGTACATGTTTTTTATTTAACTGTTTAAACGTTACCAGACTAATATGAATATAGTAAAAGGCCAAAACAAGGAAAAGCTGCATTTATCATCTTTTGGCCAGTAGGGGGCAACCTCCAAAACAGTGCTATGTTATCACTATTGGCATTTACCTACTATAAAGTCAACAGAGATGCAGAGTTTTGAGATTTAATGAAGAGGTGTGAACCTCTCTGTCTATTGCACATTGCGACATACTGCTGATTGTGACATTTGGGCAATAATCACACACTCTGTACTTCTTTTTTTTTTTTAGTTTATAAGAAAATTTATTGCCATCCACAGAAGTCACAGATTAGAAAAAACATTTCTAGTACAACAAGTTAATGGATAGGTTTGATTTTTTATTATTTTTTTACATGTTAACAATAACTGTACCACAGAGATATTTGCTAATTTATATCTTTATGTTTATACTCAATATTGTTGCTGGAATAACCAACATGTAAAGTAGGCAGAGTGACCAATGTAACTCTGTAAGGTTTAAAAATCACAAAATATTCTTCATGTTGGACAAAAAAACAGACTTTCCGACTTTATATTCTGATGATCCTGTTTTAAAGGTTTAGTTACAGGTCATGAACTTATTTTCTATCAGTACTCTATCTATGATGTTGAACTCCAGTGCACTCCAGTTCAAGACGTTCCCTGGGGTAAAGTTGCGTTCATCCACATAGTTCTGAATCTGACAAGAAGAAAGGATGTAATCCCACAAGTGGACATCAGACATCATGCCAACGAAAGACTGGTTAATGTCAAATCCACCACCATGGGCATCCTGCTCCTGTAAGGAAGGCAGTGGTTTGAGGTACAATAGATAAAAACTACATTGTATATTATTTATTCTGATATGTGTGACATGCAACACATGAAAAACAGCATCTGCTTAACAATTATTAATTATGGTACTTATCAATAAAACTGTACCTGTCCCAAAATTATTATAGTAGGTCCTGTGATTTGTATTCCAGAGCTGACATATTTCCTAATCGAAGGTAGCCCATCAAACCACAGTTGCACCAGGCCAGACTCAGAGTCCCACGTGGTGCAAATAGAGTGCCACATATTTGGCTTGTAGTCTCGCCCTCCAAATTCGGCTTTTCTATCCTTGACATGGGGCTCCATCTCCTTATTTTTATCATCCCAGAAGATCAGAAAGTCATTGGAATGGGTGGGTGTGGCCAAAGAGAAGAGGACGTGGTCTCTTTTGAGGTCTGTAAAGGATCTGTAGGCATGGCAAAGAGCACTTAAGCATAATTCATTTCACAGTTAGAGATACAGTTGGGTCTTTCAGGGAAAATATGCATATTCATTCCTACCTGTGACAGACTGTTAAAGATCTGAAATCCTGTGCTGTAGCATTCAGCCTCACATGAGCTCTGTTGGTTTGCAGTGGGAAAGTGAACATTTTACCTGACAAATCTGAAAAGAGAGAAGGAGCAAGAAACTTTCAAGTGGATTTCCCTTTTTTAAAGCAGAGATTATTAGGATATATGAAATTAAGAACACAGAGAACCATATATATGAGGTCACTCCAATACTCAATTTTAATTAAAAAAAACAACTTTAAAACTTTGAGGAAGGAAATACTTGCTTAGAAGTTAACTCTCTTTATCAATCATAAAAGCTATTCTGAACCTCCACCTGGGTCGATCAGTACTTTGCCCTATACTTCAAATCAATTAAATTTTATGCATATAGCACCAAATCACATAAACAGTCACCTCAAGGGACTTTATAGTGTAAGGTAAAGACCCTACAATAATACAGAGAAAACCCAAGCAAGCACTGGGCGACATTTGGAAAAACTCCCTTTTAACAGGAAGAAACCTCCAGCAGAACCAGGCCCAGGGAGGGGCAGCCATCTGCCGTGACCGGTTCAGGGTGAGGAGAGGGAGAGGTTTTATATGCAAGAAGAATTATTGCTCTATGGTATGTGGTTACAATTCGACCGGCATTTAAAAACAGTTACGCAATTGGCTGGTCACAAAGGGCTACAAGTGAATAACAAAAGGCATCAGCATCCTAGAGATATTCACTTTAGTGCTGTTTGCTTGTTGCATTCACTTTGTTAAAGAAAAAAAGATACCTTGGTGTCTTGCAGCACCTGTCGTCAGCATCACCAGTAACAGGAACAACTTCATCTAATACAAGGCCAAAAATCACAGCACAAATAATATTTAATCATATAAATGGAAAGTTTCCAAGTGGTGAACAATACTCAAGACTCAAGACAACAAATTACTGCTTGCTTTAGATTCCTACAATAAACGATAGAGTTAGAACTGATCTATCATTTTTACCTGCATTGCCCATTGTAAAAACAAACAAAAACAAAAGGAAAGAAAAAAACTTTTTTATATAATAGAATAAATTTCAAATTTCTTACACATCCCAGTTTTAAGTGTTTTGATCCTACCTTGAAATCTGTGTACTGGTAACTGGCGTTGTGTGCACAGCAGCTGTGAATAGGAATGTTTTTTTTATACTGCTTCTCCATTTCTGTTTGCCTGTTTCTCAATGTGTTTCCTTCCTTTATCCACTTCTTCTTTTTTTCCCTCTTTTTTCTTTTTGCTGTAGCCTCCATTATGTTGATGAATCAACTGTATTTCAGAGTTACAAGTGGTCATCCTCACTGAAACGTTATTATTTTGTATAATAAATACTAACTGCAGGCTCTTGGGATATAATCTTTAAAGCATGAAGAAAGTGTCTGTGGGACAATTTATTTATTAATGTGCTGTGTGTGACTTTTGACTGGTACTGTATTATGTGTGTGTGTGTATATATATATATATATATATATATATATATATATATATACACACACACACACACACACACACACAGGAGCACAACTTTTACTTGCTTACGTAGGCTACTTCCTGTTCTCCATCATCTGTCGTCCTTGCTGCTCGATGGCTTGATCCAGGACAGAAGAGAGTTGCTACCCTGGGCTGCCTGTTGTAGTTATCTTTCTGTTTTCATAACCTATCCTTTTTCTAGACTTGTGCTGCAATTGGGAAATGGAAAATAGAATATGATAATTAATGGCTATTCCGTATTAAAATAATGCATATACCTATATAGTAAAACAAAATGACTGTCCAAACTATATGAGGCATCACACACAAATTGTCATATCTAGTGCACACACACACACACACACACACACACACACACACACACACACACACACACACACACACACACACACACGCAAACGCACACACTATGCTGCTACTCATGTCTCGCAGACTCGTGCACTGCTTATTCCACTGAACAGTCCACTCAGAGAAAATGAGTGTCCACAGAGCGAGACACCTGTTTCACTTGTGCGCACGCACACTGCCACTGGATGTGTGCACTTTGCTTTCATTCCGCACTGTGTGTGCACATGAGTCCATAATAATCCAAATGATGTTTGACTACACCTGTAAGCAAAGAAAATGCTGAAAAATCCCTAAGATTTATGAAAATTCCATCCAGCATTCAGGAGGACTGTTTAGATGTGCGACTCCAGATGGATAGGTTGAGGACTAACATTTCTGACGTTCGAATATTTAGACTAACAATCACATAATTCTTTCTGTTGTCATTGAAAGAGTCTAATGGAATTCACTTTGAAATCAGAGTACCTTGCTTTGTATAAGCTAATGGTGGTCTGTTATTGCTTATTTTTGGCTGGCTGTAACAATATGTTGTACTAGTTGTTTAATTACATAGCAGTAACAAAAGGGGTTGCAAAATTATAAAAACACAATTATTGGGCAATACATGCTTTCAATTAGGAATTGATATCATGGGCCAACTTTAAAAATAAAATAGAAAATCCTAAAATGGAAAATGGAGGGGAAAAACCCTCTCTTGCCCAATAGGGCAGGTGCTTGAGCACCACCTGGGGTCTATCTGTGCATGTGCCTGTTCGGCACGCTTTCTAAAATCTAAAACTCCAGTGCCCTCCAGCTGACAATATTCCTGAGAATAAAGGTGTACTTTTCCATGTTGTTGTGGATGTCACAGTTAAAAATAAAAACAACAAACAAACAAAACAAAACCGAGGTAGTCACGTCCAACATCAGATATCATTTCCAACAAACATGAGTTTATGAGTGTTTTTTAAATATTATAATATTTGCTTTGAAAGCATCAAATTAGTGTCAAGTGTTGTATTTTGATGACTTGAGGTACATGAAGTCAGCATCACAAGAAGTAAAAACACCTGTTTCAAATTTAATTGTTAAATTAAATGGCTGGTATTGTTATCATTCTGTCAGGGATAGCATTTCTAGGAGTGGCCTTGCTAGATGTTTGTATAAGGGCCCTCCTTCATCTCCTAGTCGTTATCGCGTCACTTGTTTACTGAAACGGCAACGAAGTTCAAATTTGACTGGCAGTGTCAGTGTTGGCATAACAACCATTTAAAAGGCAACTGTAAAAGACTTGAAAGTTTTATCTGAGCAACAATCACAGGAGCAGCGTATCCTTTGCTTTGAATGCATTCCTCCGTGTGTGCGCATCTACTTGTCATGATTGCATTTCATTTACACCTTCCAATAAAATGAGGTCTTTGGGTTTTTACTCACTTCAAGAAATGACTTGATGCAACACGACATCAAGGGCATGTCTGCACTGTGACAACCAAATATTAGATTCTTTCATCAGAGGGCTGTGATGGAGGAGTCTTCAAACTCCTCTTTCCGAGTGATGAGCCCCAGCGGTGACTGGGGAGAAGCCTGGTCGTCAGTGCAAATGTTTCTGAGAGAACGGTATCTGATCAGCCGGAGGGATGAACCCTGGAGAGGGATCAGACCGAGACAACTAAACGAGACACAGTCAACTCAGCGGGGAAATCTCCCAAAGTTTGAGCTTCTGGATAGAATGAGATATAGAAAGGGAGACAAGACGAGACAATCTTGTTCTGCTACACTGATGTTTATTTTCAGGAGTATTTACAGTGGTTGCAATTAACATATAGAGGCTTTAACTAGAAAAAACAAATAAAAAGGCAGTGAGAACCAAATATAAAAGACTAAATACATTTTTTTTTAAAAATCAGAGAGTAAAATACATACAATAAACATAACCCACTATGCACTATAAATTCAGATTGAAGGGATTTTTTGTTTAAAACAAAGATGTCAAGGAGGACACAACAAAAAACTTCCCAGAGTAGATTATGTAACACTACTGGAGGTACACAAGTAAAGATCTTAAACTCAGATGAAGAAAAACACAGAGCCAAAGGAAAGCTGCTTTAATGCGTCCTGTAATATTATATTAAATACCATGTTTACAACATTTGACAGTTTCCTTGTACTTGTATGATCTTGGCTCAATGACATCAGTGCCTTTGCGTCTGTGTTTACTGTGCTTATAATGCATTTGTATCTGTAGTGTGATAGCCTCATGTTAGCAGCGCTTTCTTGCTTTCGTGCTCTGGATCACTTCTCTCCCAGCCCTGTCGAATGCGGGTGAGGGTGCGGTCCACGCAAGGCAGGAGGAGAAGCAGCTTGAGCACCAGCACCGCAGAAGGCACCACCAAACTAAGCATGTAGCCTGGGAGAGTGTACCATTTATAGTATGAGGGACGAAGAAACATGTCCCAGCCGTACAGGTAGGTGTGAAATGTGCAGATGAATAGTGTCAGGTAGCCCAGCTTGGACTGAAAGACAAACAATGAAAGGTGCGTTACGGTACATTTACCGAGTACGTTCACAGACAAATTCCTTCACATAAAACACTGATGTCATGATATGCAATCGACTTGATGAGCTGGAATTGGATAGAGTTCCAGTTCTTTGCCATTCTATTCAAAAATGTAAACATCTAGCTAATTAGCATTTCTAACTGTCAAAATCAGCATAATGAGCTCATATGGCTGGAGAAAATATATAGATTTTAGTGGACACCGAGGTGATCTGAGGCAGAACAATCAAGAATATCAAATTTGCAGATCTGGTTCTTGGTTGTTTCACAGGTGTTTGATAAAGTGATTGTTTCCTTTCTGACAGATTTGGTTGCATTTATGTATAAAGAGCATTGTGGTTGATGCACGTCTGTCGTCGGTGTGTGAAAGGCTCAGCTACTCTGAGGAGAGAGGTACCGAGGCATAAAAGTGAATAAAATAAAAAAGAATGAATATATAGTAGTTTTTTATTATAAACCTATTATACCGTATATCCTGTGAATCAAGTCAAAAACGGCAGTGATGGACTGACCTTAACAGAGGCATAGCTGCATACGTGCAGAGCATCCACACACTGACTTTGTGTGTGTACAGACATATGAAGGTACACATACATACGCATGTGCACATTTGAATACATTCCATACACATGAACAAAGCCTTAGGACTGAGGCCCAGGATAATGTATGCCCCCAAATTACATCTGATGCATAACTTAACATTTAAATCTCTGCTCTAATTTGGGCTGGAGTAAAGGGAGGGGTGGAATAAGAATATGAGCTTGACATGACCCAGATACATTTATGAATGAGTTTGTTCCCTGTAGTGCGGCCGATTTCCTTCTTGATTGGTCAGAGTGAGAACAAAGGTAAACATTACTTGTGTCTGTTCAAGTGAAAACATTCAGAGTTAGAAAGCAAAGGAGGGAAATCTCGCTAACAGACTTTCAACAGTTTGCTTCCAGTGGAAAGTTTAAGACAGCTGCATCCCACGTGTCTTTTTTCATACCACAGACTTGTCCCTATCGGTCACAGTTTGTACCTTGGCCCGTAGACATGCTGTGAAGAATTTAGCAAACATTTTTTCTGCCAATAGCCTTCCTTAAAGGTCCAGTAGCCTCTCAGTAAATGTTCGTACTAACTGCACCTCAGCAGCCTAGAGTATAAACAGGTGCAAAAGTGAAGAAGCAGTACATGGAAAATTTCATGGTGCACTTTAAAGCATCTCCAGCAGACATATTAGAAGTGGGTGCCAACTAGGCCTATTTCATATACAGCATCTCTGTGTTAACTGAATCATCAATCTGGTTGCCATTTACAGCTTTTCCAGGCCAAGTGGTGAGATGATCAGTTGACACAAATTAAATTTCCCATTGGGCTTTTTTTGTATTCATTTTATGAGAAAATGGCAGATTAAATATCACAGAAATGGCTCTAAACGGCCACCAATGCTCTTTCCTGCCATTGTGTTTATTTGTTCTTTGTTAAAAGTGCCAAATCTGTTGATCACTGAAGATTTGAAGCCTCTGTTATCTTTGTTTGTATTTGTAAGCATGACTGAGTATAACACAGTAAATATGCATAGGAGAGTACCTTTTCCATTTTCCGTCTGTCATTAATTTATTTCAGTAATAATACACAGACGCCAGCTTGTGCACAAGCACAAATCTGTTGAATGGATTGCTCGGGACATCAGTGGGCCAGCTCCAGTGGAAAATCACACGCTCACATTCCTCCACTTGTGACTTCCAGTGTTTCAGCTTATAAACAGGATTCAGTGATGAGGCCAAGGGTTCTGTTTCCCTAATGTGTCAGTGTGAGTTTGCATGAACCACACACTGTAAATAAAAGATGTAAACCAAGCATTCAGGAGGACAGCCCCTCTGGTTGAAAAAAGTGGTCCGATTGTATTGATATCTATGAAAAAATGACCCTGGTTCTTGAATTACAGCTTCACTTAACAGTGTACACTACAGGGGTCCTGGATCTTTCATCCAATAAGAACATTTTGAGTCAGATAAATGTTAAATAAGTGGAGAACTCAAAATTGAATGAGTAGGCTAATTGTGTTGACCTATTAGGCTGAGTTTACAAGGCATCTTTGACTTTGTTCTCACACAAAAGCCCACGTCCCACCTTCAGCTTGTTCAAAACTCAGTTGCCAGGTTTCTAACAAATTCAAGGAGACAAAACCATATCACTCCCATCCCCACCACACCACCCTGGCTACCTGTTAAAATATAGAACTTATTATTAATTATTGAATTAAAGCCTTACATAGAGTTGTTCCTTCCTGCAATAAAGATTTAATCACACCTCATGAACTGAGCCGCAGTTAGGAAGGTCAGTCCTTCCTAACTGCCTGCCTCATTTACCAGAGAAATATGACTCTAAGTTTTAACTGTGTGTGCTTTTCTCTTTGATTTTGATTTTTAAAATTATGACCCAAAAAGAATATAAAGATATCTACGCAGCACCGGGTGAGAATAATTTAAATTTCCTGCACTCCTAGACACTCAAAGTACACAACAAAATTTATTTAAGGGCTATAAAAGTGGATTTTGCATGATACGTCTCCTTTAAATGGAGACCATACTCTTTAGTTACCTGTCGCCATGGTGAATAATGCCAACAGAGCTCATTATTCATTATACATCAAGTGCCCAAAATGCACTTGATGCTTCAAAGTGGGAGGGTGATGGCAAGGTGGCTACATCCATCTATTATATGCAATCTATGGTGTGAACACAGTGACGCTCTCACTCCAGATACCACATGTCATATCAGTCTTACCTGTATAAAGCTGAACTCTCTCCAGCTGAGCATATTGCTGACAGAAGGGAGGGAGGTTATTCCCAAAAGGAGATACAGACCAAATCCCAGAGCCCCCATAGAGTAGTAAGAGTCAGTACGCCAGGCCATGGTGGTGTCAAACGCTGACGTTCTGTTCTCCCTGATCTTAAAATCACAGTAAAGAAAGAACAGAAACGTTTACTGTTTACAGTGATGGAATTAGACATATCATTTTATTAGACAGGTATTATCAAAAACGTTTTCAAGCCGTCTTACCTGTGAGATAGTATTTGCTGCAAGCCTGTATCTCACATAATATCTGGGGACAAAAACGGCTATTTAGAGAAAAATCATGTGGACAGTTTAAATAGGTATAACTCTTAAATATCTAAAAACAAAATTTACTCAAATACATTGCAAGAACTACTGAATTATCATTATTAAAAAGTTTATTAGTGTGTGATTTAGGCTATCATAGTTAGAACATGACGTTTTTGCATGTTTTTGCACGTTCTTTAGTCTGGTACATGGGTTCGATCAGCACTGCTTAGCAGCCTAAAAAAGTGTCCACACTGGATGTGATTTGCAGCAATGTGGCGACCAGAGACCACAGAACGTAAATGAGATTCAGAGATTTCAAGTGACGACGAGCAAAATAACCACTGGCGAAGCAAAGTGGACAGGACCAAGATGAACTTTTCTCAGCTTCCAGCCCAATCAGAGTGCAGGATACCTTTGACCGATCTATGATAATAATAAATACGTTAAAGGGTTACCTAGGCAGCCAAACCCTCCAATGTTCTGTGCTCTTATTAGTAGCCTAAAGCAAGCCAGAGACCGGAGACCAAAGAATGTCAATGACATTTGGCACCGTATACACCTTTGATACTAGCTACTGCCAGCAACCTCCAGTGATCACTTGCCAACTGGTCAGGGAATACACATTTTTCCACAGTGACCGGAGGGTGCCAGGGATTTTAGAAAAAATACAAAAGGAAAGGAAGATCAATAAAAAAAGAGAAAATGAAAGGGATGCATTATCAACCATACCAATTACTACAACAGTCATAATAAAAACAGTCTGAGATATGGTGAATGAAATGGCATGAAGGCATGCAACTCTTACTTACCTGATGGGGATGATAAGAGTGTAGAGCACATGCAGAGAAGCCAAGGCGAGAGATACCAGTCCCAGTTGTTTCCTGCACAGCATCCAACGATCCAACCAGTCAGGGAAACGCCTGAAACATACATTTGAGTGGTAAAATATGAAAATAATTAGAAAATTGCACACCTCTCTGCTGGAATTAAATATAAGTGCATCTTATTCTGATTACTGACTTGTATTTGGTTCCTCTGTAGAGCTGAAGGAAGGCAGCTATGACTCCAGGCAAGTAACACAAAGACAGCATAATGAGCGACACAATTGGAAACACCTGAAAAAAGGAGGCAATTACAGAGTTAGTTATTTTGAGGATAAAATCTGTGAGTTTTGGAGACATCTTTTGAAAGAGGAATATGTGCTAATTCATAAGCTAATAAAAAGTCTTTACCTTGTTGGCCAAGGATATCATGATTCTGAAGGAGATATCTTTATTGTCGTTAACATATGCATAGATTACATCTCTGATGAGTACATAGACAAAGAAGAAGGCACTGAGGCCAGTGGCCAGTTGCATGGGCAGCCTCCACTCTGGGAACAGTTGCAGGGGGAAGTCCTCCAGCTCTCTGGCAGCACACAGAGACCCCCTGTCCAGAACAGTAAAGCCTAGTTTGGTAGCCACATCTGCTACTGCCTGCTTTGCCTCAGCACTGTTCCCACACAGGTACACCTGAAGAGAAAAAAAATTAAATCTATAATTTTGTAAGCTCTAGAAATTCCTCCAATGTGAGAAGTGCATGTTTTGATCATTTTACATTCACACATTTGCATTATGCACATGCAATGATCAATGGTCTGTTTAGACTCTGGAGCTCTGAACATAAAAACACATGGAGACACACACTGACTGCTTACGTGAAATACTAAATGTAATTAATGCAGCCGCAAATGAACAAGAACGCCCAGCACCTATGCAATGTTGATGACGGTGTTTCACATTAAACACAGCCCCGTGCGTAAACATGCACTCCCAACAACACACACATTCTCCCGTGTTTTTTTTTTTTTTTTACTGTCATCTGGGACTGCAAAACTGGATCAAAATGAGCAGAAAAACACACATATGCTGCAGTGAGAGAGCAAAATACATGATGGGAAGCTTAGATCTAAGAGAGAGTCTGGAGTTAATTGATTCAAGGATACATCAGAGACAACATTCTCAGGAAAGACATGAGGCCGACTCCTCGGATGGCTTTTACTCGAGTTCGGTTTGATCAAAACTTCAAAATGAGTTGACAATATAATTTGGACGGAAATACTTTCCTTTAGGAAAGAGATTATTTTTAACTTGTTGGTCAGCACCAACTGTGTGAACACATCAGAGAGCTGTCAAATGCTCGTGGTTCTGCATGGCAATAAGAATCTGACACACATGTAATACTTTTCGAATTTTACCTAGTATACCTGTGGCAAAAAAAAAAAGAGATTGTGCAAACAGACATATTTATTACCTGTTTGTTGGCATCTGATGGTCCGTTCTGAAGGGACCACGCAGATAAAGTGTTAAAACCCTTAACCACCTGAGCTCCGGGGATTAGCCTGGTCAGTAAACAACAGTTATTTGCTTCATGTTCTGACACTTGTTGCTGAGTCCATCCACATAGACCACATGAGATGTCCCAAAATTTTTGATTATTTCATCATTGCCTAGTTTCCCCTTACCTCTGCAAATACTCAGCATTGGCCTCTGGGTACAGATTCTTCTTGAGGTTGTTGCTGACATCCACCAGCACCTTCCAATCAATTAAATCAATAGAGTGGATGAAAAGTTAGAAATGATCCAACTGCTTTGGTACAGAAAAGTCATCTCACTGTGCAACAAGGTACCTTCCCCTTGAGCTGAGCTGCAAGTGTCTCCAGGAAGTCATAGTTTTCTCTGTGAATACAAATAAAAACCAGCCTGGCTGATTGGGCTGCAGCCTCATGGTTCATTGCCTGCACAACACATAAACACAGGAGAATTGTCATGCACACTCATTACACATGGCAACACATCCACTGATGAATGGTTTCATTTATTCAGAGATTCGAGTTCAGTTGTTGCATAGAAGGTGAAGACAAAGCAGTGCAGAATGTAGTACACAAACAAGAACAGCAACATCTGGAGACGTGCTTGCACACGCACAAATTATCAGTAAACTAGTTTAGCTAAACAAGGTCAAGCCTGATTAGAAGAGTTTCTTCTCTCACTTGAACACTTTGAACATAGTTATTTGTTTTGGTTTAGGACCATCCTTCAATTCACATGTTGTAATATCAGCTGTCAAATAACAGCAACGAAAACAACGACCTTCATAGACTGTACCTGAGTTCCTGGAGGCAACGGGCCACAGCTGTGGGGTCTGCGGCTGCCGTACACCACCCTGTAGCCAGTCTGGAGCAAACAATGGCCCAGAGAGCGCCCTAAGTCCCCTGTCCCAAAGATACACAGCAACTCCTGCTCAGTGGCAACTCCTGTGTTCAAAGGACAGAGTGACACGCTCTCCGAATTCGCCTCCTTTGACATGCTGCTCAGTCTGTCAGACAACACGGCCACAGTCTGACACAAAAAGTGAGAATAGCTCCTGTGGTTCTGAAAGAACAAACCACTCTACCAGGTCTTCTGCAAGCACAGTGACAGCTGGACTGCAATATGAGTAATGTGTCCAAGTTCAAGACAGATGTAACTAAATTACTGTTACTTCAAACGAGCAGCTCTTCTGAGTGCTTCTGGAAAAAAGTGTCAGAGGACCATCTGTCTGCCTCTCAAGATCATGTGGCTGTTCTATCAATTTCTAGACTGACAGATTTTTCAGTCCTTAGTCAGTTTTTGTATTGGCCCATCCCCTCCCATTTTAGGATGGGCTCAGACTGAAGTCTGTTTAATCCTGGAAACTCCGCGGCAAAAAGGTTGGGGGCAGGCTTCAGAGAGCCTTTATATTTTCTATCTGAGCCTCTCTGTCTGTCTGTGTCTCCATGTTGTGCTTTGCCAGGAAATACTGTGGCAAAGGTACAAGTATGGCATGTTTCTGGGAAACCAGACAGATTATGCAACACTGGAAAACAAGACTTTAATTTACTATTGCTGAAAAAAAAAAGGTTTTTTCCCAGTTTATAAATAAAGTTCTAACACAAGAAACCCAGATTATGCAGTAGGTGAAAGTCTTAGTTAATACCGTATGTGGGCATGACGGACATGCATATCTGAGAATCAAAGTCTGAGACAGATTTTGTCGTCTGCTCAAAGACAAGCTCACGATAACAGGTTTGTGCATGTACTGTACTGTAAACTGGGAGTGCCACAGTGTCCCAAATTAAATGCAGAGTAAAACTTTGACAGACAAAACAAGATTATCAGACAGTTGAGCTCTTCCCCAAACACACAATCCGGACTAATTTCAGGTCACAGTATGCAAACACAATGCACTGGTATGCTCCCAACCCCCTCTCCTGTCTTTCATTGCACATCTCCAACAAATGACAATAAACTTCACATGTTCTAAACCTACCGCATAATTACTCGGTCTTGAGTGCAAAACAAGTAACACTCATTTTTAATAGCATGAGGATATTTGTGGTTCACTAGCAGTCAAAGAACACAATCCTTATAATCAGTCACCGATACAACGATCAGAAGAGGTGCTCTCTGATTCACGGAGTTTGTTGGCAAACCCACCAATTACAGTCTAAGCTGCACTCATGCGTTGCCCCTATGAGTAATTAATGTTCTTAGCCTCATAACTTAGGTTGGCCTCTGAGTGCAGCCCTTCCTATTTTCCCAGAGGTCCAAAATAACTCCACTGTTCAGGGTTGAGGTGAACCTCAGGCCTGGTGACCTGTCCTAATCTGTAATTACTCCCTCTGCTGTGCTTCATCGCTAAGTGGCTGGTGTGTGCACGAGCATGTGCGACACGAATATAATATTTTATTATTGCAAACGTACACATACACATACACATACTCACATACACACACACACACACATAGAAAAAAAAAGGTAATGAAATTTGTTGCTGATATGGGTTCTTGGCCTATAATTAGGCAGAGACCTTAACTGCGATTAATCTCCTACTTGGTAAACAATTACTCACTTACTCTTCCTCCCACAAGATACCGAAGTCTAAAGAAGAGTAGCGCTCATGAGAAAGGATCAGCCTCGATAAACATTTTGCATCAGTAAATACAGCAAGAACAAAAGTAAACAAATGAATGTCTGGTGGGAGAAGCGTTAAAGTTTATGTAAATCTAGCAGGTCAGTGTGTTACAGTATTTGTGTCGTGCAGTGTTTGTTTATTCCCATGTTGAGTGGTCAGTTATTACTAACTAAGAGTTCCTTAGCCTTTGAAACAAAGTTCAAACTTCAACCAGTAAAAGCCCAGGCACTAAAGAGCAGAGCTAGACCTCAGTGAGCACAAGAGCTGCACTTAAGTACTTCTCAGCTCTGTGCACCAAACAATCTGGCCTAAAACAGTGTGGGTGGATTTCTGACGATCAAAACAAAACTGAATGGAAGCAGCAATCACATATCAAATGTCAAGTCTGAAAAAAAAGGCACTCTCAGGCTGATGATTGGATCTTCCAGTATTCCCAGGCTGCAGCCATTACCATGATTGGCTTTACACTCTGCGATATATGACTGTCTAAGCAAAAGGCAGAGTGCATTACAGCCACAGGTCTATGTTAATAGATTTTTATGCCTGAAATGAGGCTCAAAGATATAGTAACATCCATCTCCCTTTGGTACTATAGAGAAAAAGCTTGAGTTTTAGTCACACTGTTCAAGGTTTGAATGTAATAGGCAGTGTTTGGCAGTTCTGTTTTAACACAGCCCTAACAAATGGAGAATTATGATCATAGTGGAACTTAGTCCTTTAAGAAGAAAGAAGCAAGTGATCTAAAGTCCATAAAATGATGGGCCTTTAATAACACACAGTGGAAAGATTCGCTGTATATTGTGATTAGATGTCTAAAATAAAGAGGAATATTAGACAGAGAGGTGGTTGGTGGTTTTTAGAGGTCGCTCTAGATAGCGGTTCCACAATAGTGTAAAGGTTTGACAGGTAGAGGTCGTTGGATCTGAGGTGTGATCATGCAAACAAGCTCCCGTGCCACTGGGCAACAGAGAACAGCAAAAAACACCCTGGTCTGAGGCTAAAGTTTAGTACACTGACTTTTCCCTCTTCTCGCTTCACCTCCTCTACATGACACATCTGCTGTTTGTGTTTCCCTCAAGGCGCTGAATGTCCTCATAGGAACCTCCTTAGCTATCTTTTTGAGGTAATGTTTTGGGTTGCAGGCCATGGCCCAACATAGCCAGAAAGGCCACTTCTAAACACATCCTATCTTAAGGCAGAAATATGAGAAACCCAGAAGGAAAAACATCCTACGGCTAGTTGCAAGAAAATGTTTTTGAACATTCACCAGGATTTCTGCATTGATTATGCATAAAATGCAATCTGTTGTTCATCTAAGTCAAAATTAGGAACACAGAGACTGTGCTGGAAAAAGTAAGTGCTCATAAGTTCTTCCAAATCTTCTTGTAGTCAGATGTTCTACTTTAGAAATTAGATTAAATTTGTGGGCTCCAGACCAGTCCCCTCCTTATAAACAAAAGCTGCATTAAAGCTGGTTACTAACAAAATCTGCTCTTCCCGCAAAAGGTTGGTTAGTGAGAGTCATGCCTCAGTCACAGCAACCTTCACAGGCATTTAGAAGAATAGCTGCTGAGATACAAAAATATGTATTAGGCTACAAAACCTTTCTAAAGTCTTTGGCGTTATTAAATGTGTTCAATAAACAGATGAGAAGTACAACTGTTTGTGTGTTATTAGTTTAGTCTGATCAGGTTTGCCTAATCCTCGTAATTCCAGAGGGTTTATAAGCCTTTTTTTCTTTGGCAAAGGTTGAGTTTCATCATTTACATTTAAAATGGCAAAACTGTCAAAACCTATTTTTTGTAAAGTGTTTACATGAGGAACAGAAGAAAATAAAGCCCAGCTGGCTGGTTTGGCCGCAGATGACATCCATAGTGAAAGTTATCTTGGCTTTGGACAGAGTCATCGACAGTGCTGCAAGCTGTGCTTCTTGTTCTCTCCTTTCTCTCCTTTCTCTCCCTCTCTCCGTCCCTCAGCTCTCTGGTCTATCATTTTGATCGTTTTAGAGATTTACAGTGAAATCTCCCTCCTGACCCCTACTGCTCTGGTGCTCAATGAGTGATCTGTAAAGTTAATGGGTCAGATCCAATCTTTCCTTGTAACAGACTTCACTCCACACGCACATGCACACGCACGCGCACTCCCTCGCCTCCACTCATATATCTGTCTCTCTATCTCTTACAATGCAGAACAACATCAGGATATGGTCTTGGCTTCATGAGCTCTAATCACAGTGGTTATAAAACCTGACTGAAAGATTGAGTGGTTGTCTTGGTAACACTGATATATGCAATACTTAAGGGGACCTGAGACTCTAGATATTGGGTCCACTTAGTACGTGCTCTTGACACCGTCCATTCTCCCCCTTCAAAATAACACTAAAATTATGTGGAGGTGTTGGGCCCCTAAAGCTTCTACACGCTCTCACAGGTATCTGTACTTGCCTGATTAGACCTTTACTCAGGACTGCTTATACAAGCTGGTTAAGATTCCTTCTGTTATCATATCCTGCATAAAACCACCAAAGTTAAACTTACCATACTAATCATCCAGAGTAATTGAAAACGTGTCAGTGGGGAACATTTCCTAGTGGCATGCTGTGAACGGTCAACTTGGTCAGTGATAATATAGCAAGCAAGAACATGGTGTAGCATGAGAGCGTTGTGGACACTCTCAGTGCAGTGTCCACAACTTCTCTACAGAAAATCTTTTGATAAGTCACCCTCATGTGGGAAAAGTGAGAGCTGGAATACAAAAGAGAAAGGAGCTTCCCACAGATGAAGCCAAACACTCAAAAAGAAGTTCCAGTCAGGGGCTGGAGAGGTCAGGGACGTAGGAACAACCTACTTTGCTGTAACCTCTGATTTCATTAGAGTGTGTGTGTGAAGTTATTGCTTAAATATAAAGACAATCATTAATTTTAATTTTTATTTATTTTTGGCTATATTAGGAATGATTGCATGCAGCAAAGAGCTCATACACTACCAAGTGAGCTATAGGGCACACAATTTGAACTAAATCGGAATCATTTTTTTTCTGTATAAACTAGTTGTTTGTATATTTTAATACATTTGTATGTGCTGTGATTGGTGTATTAGGTGTTTGTGAGGGCACCCACAGCCATAGCGTGCATTTAAATCTCCATTTTCAGTCTTTCCTGTCAGTTCCAATTATTTTTCTTTTTCTTTCTTTCTTTCTTTCTTTCTTTCTTTCTTTCTTTCTTTCTTTCTTTCTTTCTTTCTTTCTTTCT
>JAVDPK010000264.1:1659271-1684342 GCA_034780415.1 Cichlasoma orientale
GTGTGTGTGTGTGTGTGTGTGTGTGTGTGTGTGTGTGTGTGTGTGTGTGTGTGTGTGTGTGTGTGTGTGTGTTGAGGGGGTGCTTGTTGTGTGGGTATATCTGTACATGTGCCATTCTAAACACATTCTCAGTGATAGAGTGAGTTGAGTTGAGTAGAGTTGGATACTGTATATTGCGCACTGCCGTGTTAAAACATGCTGTATGGCCCATCAGCGTTTGTTTATGTGGCTGAAACACTGATGCTCATTCTCACAGGAAGTTTCTTTATCAAAGTTTACATTGGTACCACTCTGTTTCCCAAGCAATCTCTCCAAATGATGACCCCCTTAATTCTTCTGCAGTATTTTTTTTTTCTTCTTATCAACTCTTTGAAAGGCTTGAGCGCCCTGTCGTCATCCGATGGCTTTGCTTCACACCCCATATGTCCTAATGCAATATGAGAAAGCCCTTTCATTGGGTGGGGGAGTGTTCTATCCAATTCCGCAATCTCATTTTTGCTCTAAGAGAAGTGATTCTTTTCTTGATGTGTCTCGCGCATGCACACATCCAGACACATTCTCACAAATGGTCTCTACACTGCTGTCCTTCTATTCCCCAAGGCTGTGGTCATGCATTTTCACTTCATATTAATTTTTTTGTTTGTTCTTCCTGGCCTTCTGTGATTCATGACCACAGAAAGAGAGAATGAGCAGTGAGGGCAAACAAAATGAATATTAGCGGGACAGACATGCAGGATTGAGCTGTCCGGTAGCTTTATCTCTCCCTGAAATATTTGCTTGCACTTCTCAAGGCAAACAAAAATGCTTTTTGGACTTTTGTATTTGCTCTGTAGCGACACTGACTTGCATTTTACTTACATATTTGCCCTGTAAGCTTAAACTGAATTATCGATTGTAAGCAGTGAAAGCAGATTTTTTTTCGAGTCTTGTGCTTACCTTTTATTTTGACGGTATGCTGTTGTCAACAGAAGAATTTCAACTTCTTCACACATGTTTTCAGCATCCTTGGGCTAAATTAATCCGTGATGTATTAGAGTGATATACAGCAGACAATCTTAGTTTGTATATAAAAGATGGAAGTAGCTTCTGTAATGTTACCTATTGTTGTTTCAAGCTGCATTCTGAAGCATCCACGTTGTTTATTTTGGAGCCAGGACAGGAGGATGGAGTGCTCAGTTGTGAGCTAATGCTATCATGCTCGGCTAATAAGGTGAACATTTATAGGTGCATCCCACAGACGGAGATACCTGACAAGAAATGTAGAAATAAATGATTAGAATTTCACTAGGAAAAGCTGGACAGCTGTGTGGTTAACTGCTGTCAGTGCAGTTAACCACACAGCTTCTTCTTTCTTTCCTTCTTCTTCTTCTTTTAGGCTGCTCCCTTTAGGGGTTGCCTCGGGGATCACCTGCCTCCATCTCACCCTATTTCTTGCATCCTTTTCTGTTACACCAACCCTCTGCACGTCCTCCTTACATGCATGAACCTTCTTTGTGGTCTTCCACTTTCCTCCAGCAAATGCAGCTGCATCTTCAACATCCTATTCCCAATATATCACTATACCTCCTCTCCAAAGCCATTAGCTCTACCAATTTATAAATGTGTTTATTTATTCTTATTAATATGGGCGACTATTGAAATTGTTATTTGGAGCCAGCCTCAAGTGGCCATTCATGTTAGTGTGATTTTTTTGCCACTTCGCTGATGTTTTAATTTTCCAGACGTGGAGGCTGTCTCTTGTATGCAGTGCATCTCTATTGAACATAACCTTCCTAAAAATGATTAAATTAGACTGCAGTAGGCTGGATGCATTCATTCCAATCATGACTTACAGCCACGTGTGAGAGACAAGAAGACTATCCTTTTATTTGTATTTCAGAGGGCATAATGGTGCCAAAGATCTTATTTTACTAGATATGATAACGATTCTCACGCAACCGATATCTGGCTAGTAATGCAACAATGCTGTTCATTCACATTCTACACTTCAGTGCAGTGAGGAGGCAATCAGTTCACAGCACTGAGGAGCAGCCGATTGAAGCGTAGATACAGTTCTGCATGTACTGATTAATGTAATAATTTTCTATCAGCTAACACACTGAGAAAGTTCCTTAAATGTGCTCTGATGCATGTTTGAAAATCAAGTCCGCTCAGAGGTTACTATTTTTATCATGAAATATTCATTAACATGTGATAGTCAAATACCCCAAGGACGTATGTATGAATAATTGAAGAGTGCTTACTTGCTGTAATGTGGTTTAAGATGTAATTCCTGCTGGGTTTGCAGTAGTTGGTTTGATTAAATTCAGTGCACGAGTTCAGTTCATAATACTCACATTCTGTTCATTGTGTCAGCTTAAACGCAGCAGGGTGACAAATTGTTGCTCATATGAAAAGGCCTGCATATATGGGCGTATCCATATCCACAGACAGTTCTTGGATATGCATGGTTACTGGTGGAAGCAAAAGACTGGATGTGACCACCGGCAAAAAATATCTTTGCGATCCTTCAGGATTTGTTGGCTGAATATTATTCTTATCTCTCTGTTTTTCTGTGTGTGTGTGTGTGTGTGTGTGTGTGTGTGTGTGTGTGTCGTTGAGAGTCTGCTGATGGGCTAACACCTTTTTTTCCCCCAGACTGTCTTTACGCTTGTAAAATCTCATTAGTGCTTCAGAGACCCTTTCAACATAATAAATGACCATCCCATCCATCTATCTCTATATTCACAAGCATACAATTAAGCCCATAAGTATTTGGACAATGACACATTTTTTTTTCTCATTTTTCTTCGGCACGGCAGCAAAAGTTTTACATTAATTGTTTAGGAATTACAGCCATTTTTAAACACAGTCACCCATTTCACCATTTCAATTGGGACAAACAAACTCATTTTAAATATGATAATTGTTTTTAATACGTGGATGAAAAGCCTTTGCCATCAATGCCTGCCCAGTCTAGAACCCACACATGTGCCCTTTGATCTGGTAGACTGCAGCCACCTTCAGGCGCTGCTTGTTTCTTGGGTTCTCATCCTTTAGTTTTTTCCTTCATAACTGAAAAGCATGTCTATTGGGTTAAGCTCAGGCACTGACTTGGCCACTGAAGAACATCCCATTTCTTTGCCTTGAGAAACTCTTGGGTTGCTTTTGCACTATGCTTTGGGTTATTATTCATTTGCACAGTCCAATCATTTTGCAGCATTTGGCTGAATCTCAGCAGAGAGTGTAGCCCTGTACACTTCACTGCATCTCTCAGCAGTCACACCATCAATAAATCCTAGTAACCCGGTTCCATTTGCAGCCATAGGTAACTGCCTAATCTGTCCTTCTTCCCCTTGAGTGTAGCCAGTGGTTTGCACCTTGTTGTAAACACACCGCATTTCCATTCACGAATAACTCTCCTGATTGTGAACTTTCACAATGATGCACCTGCATGATGGCTAGATGTTATGAAGATTGTTTTTTCTTTACCAAGAAAAGAATTCCACATTCATCAACTTTACTTGTCTTCGGTGGTCTTTCAGGCATTTTGGTGTTGCTGAACTGGCCACTGCATTCCAGCTTTTTAAGAATTTAGTCAACTCCAATTTTTTTGTTAGCTCTCTGTTAGCTTATTTTGTTCTTTTCAGACTAATGATGGGTTAAAAAAAACAAAATAAAGTGCATTGTGTGGCTATTCCAGTGAAAAGCTACAAAGTGCAAGTTTAACCTGTAGAATCAGCTCCAGATCTTTTTTTTTATCTGTTTAATTTGTCATGGAATAGAAATTCCTAAACAGTTAATATGATGCTTTTGTTAAACCCCTTCAATTAAGGCTGAAATTATGCACTAATAAAATCCACCGTGGTGATGTACAGAGGCAAAACGACAAAAATTGTATCACTCTGCAAACACTTACAGACCTAACTGAAGCACTAAAGGATAACTTTATTCATTGTTAACCTGAAGCAGCACCTTAGCCCTCCCAAGGCAAGGTCAGGAAAACCTACTTAATGATACAAGCACATCCAAAAACAAACCAAAGAGGCACCATCCAGAAATACAAAATTAGCATGCTGCCAAGCCCAACCACAAAAGCTGTCCCAGATGCTGAGAAAAGCGCCTTCGGGAGCCCATGCAAAATGCTTAAGGCTGGGTTGTTATTTTCAGAGGCAATAATTAGGGTCTGTAGTGTCAAGAATTCTCTCTGGCTTGGCAAATATCATTTTGTATGACAACTATTAGATGGCATTAAATCAGCCTGAAGAGCTTATTAGCTATGTTACTTGGACATCACTATTTAAATTTGAATATGCATAATGTAGGGTGAAAAGACGTAGAGTGGAAGGAACGGGCAGCAGATCCAAATGTTAAAAAGGATTAGAAAGCTTCTTTAAACACTGAGAGCAAAAAGGAAATTGAAATTATGTACAAATAGATTGAAGAGTGGGGAAAAGTTGATTGAATTTCCTTTCTTCCTTGGTATCAGTTACTGGAAACATGACCCCCTTAGACTCAGCACAAAATTATAAATACCTTTGCTGGAACCTGTCAATTATTACACACATTCACTTAAATGGAACTACAGGGCCCTTGAAATAAGTAATTACTGAAGATTATTATATACTGGCGACGACATCACTGGCCCGTCGGTTGACAATTGATGCATGAAAGCCTACAGTTTTCTGAGAGACAGGCAGTCTCCTTGTTATAATCAAAACACGACACATCAATCAATGTCAAGGTCAAATAATACTTGTTAGTGCTGCTCCCATAGATCCGCAACATTATCAGCCTTTTACTTTCTCCTCTCCTCACAGTTCAAGATATCAGCTGGCACGCAGTTCAACACACACTTCCTGTGAACATGCGTAAACGGAGTGGATGGTTGCTTAAGTGTGTGGCTTGAGTGTATGCATGTGTGTCTGTATGAGAATGGGGATGTGAGGATAATTTAATTATGGCCCAGATAGAGAGGGTTACTGAGGTTAATATCCTGCATGCACTCTGTTCCTCTCCGGACACAGTAATTGCTTTAAGCACATTAGGAACTTTATTGACTGCGATGGCCTTTTTAAGACATTACATTTCTGCTGCTTAGTGTCAGACAAGCGTCGTCCAGCTCTTACTGTCTCCCTCTATCTCGTTCTCTTTCTCTCCTGCTCTCCAAGCCTTCCCTCTCCTCCCCCTGTCACTCTCTTCTTTATGCATGTGTCTCCTTGCCTGTATCGGCTTAATTGAGGCTCCATAAATATGATGAGATTTGTATAGCGCCTCATCCGTAGAGGCGGCTTGATGAGGTTTGACTGGCAGGTGATTAACTCCTCTTAACCCACAGAATCATTTGTCCTCCATGGAACAGTTGCACTAATGACACCATAAAAGACTTCTTCATGTGTCAAATTCTGGAGCGGAGCTCTGGAGAGAGAGCTTCCAACAACTGCCTCGAAAAAGTGCAGCCCCCTCACTTTCTTTTTCTCTCAGCTGAGATCAATCCTCTCAACACCCCCTCAGTAGATGTCTCCATTTTCACTCAACTAGACCTCTTAATGAGGATGGAGGTGAATGGAAGGAGTTATTAAAAAGTCCTCACCTTCCTCCTGGGACCGCTAAAGAGGAATTATATGAAACTAAGTGCACTCACAGCCGCAGTATGAGTTATTTCACATTTCTGTTGTCATAAATCCACATCCACTGCAGTCATGACAGGAGTGGAAAAGCTGTTCTGGTCAAGAAAGAATTTGGCGTTCTTTTCTTTTTGGACAAGATCTGCTGGAAGATTTTCATTGGCCGTTTCAAGTGAAGAAAAAATTGAAAATTAGAGACTGAAGGTATGGTGGAAGGGGATGTGAGACCTGGAGAAAGGGAAAGGGAGGGGAAGAGAAGTTAGGAAACGATGTCACAGCTGACAGGGAGAAGAGCAAAGCAATAACTACAGCAGATAAAGACAGTGTGCAAAGATAAATGATCTAATATCTGCGTGGATCAATGTCCGTACTGTCCCACTAAAAAGGCTCTCGCTATAAATTGTGCCATCCCCGATACCACATGCACGCAAATACACACATTCACAATGCATATACACCCTAATATTACACGCTCAGCAGCTATCTCAATTAGTATGAATTAAGATATATGGCTGCAAAGTTCCAGCGTGTCAAGAGCACTATGTAAATGCCTTCTTCCAGCTGTCCGATCCCATCACTCTGCAGATGGCAGGAGGAGGCGGGGAGGAAATCTATTTGTTAAGATAGCACTATCCAGCTAATGAGAAATCAAGTGGCTTGACTTTTCACATGAATCCCATCATGTCCACTCATATTATGAAACCAGGATGCCATTAGTTGCACTTAGTGTGACTAATGGTTGCACTAAGTATCTTTGCTAACAGTCCCACCTTGTGGCAGATTAAATCATTACAATTCAAAGGATCAAAGAGTGTGTGAGTAAAGTAAATATACAGTAACTCATTATTTTTTATTTATTTTATTACAGATGAGTGGATTAAAAGTAAGTGTTTGGCTCAGCAGGAAAGATAACAAACTTCAGCAATGCCTCACTCCCATTTACCCCCACCCCCAGAATTTGGACACGTCTGGATGTATTCATGGATTTTTGGCCCAGAATGGCACATATGTTATCTGACATAACAGTGACCTACTTTCCCACAGTACCAGCTTTTACATTTTTAACTGCTGAATCATTTAGTTTAATTCCATCTCATTAGAGACTTTAGGACTAACACCTAAAGCCTATACCGCAAATTAATATTCAGCTGACTCATTTATGAAGCTGTCTTTGGGATTATGGTTTATTGTATTCACAGCATGAATTGCTGCATCAGTTGCCAGAACAGCAAAAATTACATACTGTGAGAATAGCCTCAATATGTAGGTACTTTCATCTACCTCCTTATTCACAAGGGGTCGCCTCAGGAGGTAGCTCCACATATTTGATTTAGCAGGTTTTTACACCTGATGTTCTTCCTGACACAACCCCAAAGGGATTTAAGTATCCTCCTGGGATCAAAACAGGGATCTTTCACTTGTTAGGCAAGTGTGTAAACCAGTATGCTATGAAGCCATATGTGTGTGTGTGTGTGTGTGTGTGTTTTTAAGTCTGAGAGGTTGCGCAGTGGTCCTCTAAACTACACTAGCATGCACAGCCATAGGCTATTTATCATGTTCAGAGTGTCAGAGTTACTGCATTAAACACAAAATGCAGCTGAAGATATGAATAGTTTTGTATTGATGTGATTATGAATAGAATGTCAAGATTTTATGACATCCAGTCATCAGTCTTTAAAAACATTTGCATGCTCCTGACACATCTAAACATCTTGATCCTGCCTGCATTCATATTCTATGCTGTGTGTCCTCATTGGCCTTGATTTATTCAAGCCCGGCAAACTGTGGCTGAACTTACACTCACTGCTGGGAAATTAGCCAGTAAAGACTCCGCATCTGCTTTTAAACATTAAGCAGTTTCATCAGAGCACTTTTGCGCTGACACAGTGAAGTCCTATTGATGGCAGTAAGAGCGCTGGAAGAGTGCTTTTCAAAAGTGTTCTTTATACGAGCTGCAACCTGAACTAAATGTCGCAGACACAGTTTCAAAAGCAGAGTCACAGAGATGTGCAATAAAAAATTTAAAAAACTAGGTAATTCCATGTGAGGTTTTGCTGCAAACCATCCCTGTTTTGATGAATTATTTTTGAAATGAGAAATATCTTAGGTAGAGAACGCCAATAAAGCACGGGTGGTAACATAGTAGAAACTTGTTCTGCAGCATGATGAATAGTAATTCGCTGTCTTTCAACTGCAGTTTCTGCTCCTGCTTTAAATCCAGGATGGGATTTAAGGAATTACTCATTTTCATTTCAGTGCATCGGGGATGACGACGGAATATACTGTTCCAGGAGGAATTCAAAAAACTGAAAAAGTGAAAGTGAAAGATGTTTATTTTAGATTAATTCTTCATCGTGAGCATGTGTGAGAAAAGAAACACAGGAGTCCTAGGAGCAACATTCTCCTGAATGATCTCAGAGCCATATATGGGTATGTGTCTCACAGAGATGATGTCACCAGTGACTGCAGGGGCTCCCCTGCTTGGGTGTGTGCTTCTCTAGAAAGAAAGAAAGAAAGAAAGAAGTAGGGCGTGCAGATAGTAGTGTGTGTGGCCAGAAGAGAGACAAATGAAGAAAAGGAAGAGTTGAGCAATAATTGTTACATTCAGGCAGAGCTAAAGGGGAAGACTGCTTATTTGGTGTGAGTTGAAGGTAGAATGAAACAGGAAAAACCCCGAAATAAATGCATTAGCAGCTCTTTCAGAGTATCAGCATTAGACAGCACTTAAGGGAGAGCCAGAGCAAGTAGCAGTGAGGGAGTGGAGACTACAAACAGGACAGAGGAGAGGCTGCTTTTAGTTGTAAGCTTGTTACTGATCTTACTGAAGGCTTTCTGTGTCAGCAACATGGGAAAATCAGGTAAGTGGATATTAGAGCCTAAGGGGTTTGATGTTGATTGCTGGCTGAACTTTGCCCCCATGTAAATGTACAAAAGTCAGTATGCTTATTTACTGCCTGTATTTGTGGACATTGCTCTTTTATAATTAGAACAGCGCACATACAGACTCTAAATCAAACTTTTGTCCTGTGTCCTTTTCTGTTATTAATTTCATGTCCTCTTTAATGCCACTAAATTGTTTGGTAGGATTAATGGTGCTGCAGCATGCTTTCTCTCAGCATTGTCAGCCCTGTTGTTTCTATGGGACTGTTTGAATGTGCCTATTGTGTGAGTACTCAAGAGACTGTGGGATTTATGAAAAGCCCAGTGAGTGATAGGCACCAGGCGGCAGAGGGGGGGAATGACGTTTTCTGCTTCATCACCTGTCACCGAGTTGGTACTCGCTGTCTGAGGTCACTCAGGCTGTAGGTTTCAGCTTGAGTTTGTATTCTGCAGCCCTCCCCGACTCTTCATGTTGCATCACTATGTCTGTTTTGTCAGATGCTGTCAAATGCTGACTACGTTTTCCTGTCTCTCCTGTTTGTCTCCCAGCCTCGAAGCAGTTTGCAGAGGAGGTGCTGCGGTGCCATAACGAGTACAGGATGAAGCACCAGGCTCCCAAACTAAAGTTGAGCAGCAAGTTGAGCAAAGATGCTGCCCGGTGGGTTAATGCACACACAGATCAAATTAGAAACCTAATTAGCGAGGACTGCGCATACTAGTCACTGTCAAACTGCTCTGGATAACAGTGACAGTTCCAGCGTACCCTGTCAGATATAATAACCACAAATTATAAAATGATATTCAGGGTGTTTGGTTTGTTTTCGTTGTGATTACAGGTTTTGTTGACAATTTGTTGTCACTAATTGCAGCTGCATTAACATTTTATTCAAATGAAGTTTGAATTAAACTTCATTTCCACCAGACTCTTAGAGAAGCTACTTAAAATCTGTCAAGTATGTTAAACTGTTCCCTGCCGTCAGGATGGACTGAGGCAAGTACTCATAATAGCCTCTTAGTCCATTTGCTTGAGTATGTGAGCTGGTGCAAACTAACAACAATGTGGAGCTTAAAAACATCTTCAGTCGTGTGATCCCTGATATAAACATGCAGAGTAACATTTGAAGCACAAATGAAAATTAAAAGTTTATTTCACTGTAAGATCCACAGTGGTCAATATTTGAATTTGGAGATAATCTGATCTTAATTGGAGCTCATTATACGGTGGGACTGCCTCACCCTTTGTGTAAACTGACCGGTTTTTAATGGCTCTTTCACGTTGCATGTCTTGGGCATAATCCGTACATCAAAAACATAAATAATCTCTAAAATTAGAGCACAGTTTAGCAAAATGGGTAACAAATCTCACAGCTTCAGAAGCACATTTTTGTCTTTTCATCCAAAAAACTGAGTGACCTCAACAAGGAAGAAGAATTTAACATAGATCCACGCTGGATGCAGGTGAGAATCACTCAGGCCACCATGCAGTCACCTGTGTGAACAGATTACTACTATGCTAACATGTGAAACCTTGTGACTGTAGAAAGGAGCCTTAAATTAGTATATCCTGGACACCATTCCCAAATGATATCACTACCAAAATCATAGGATAGCAGTTACTCCTTTATGGTTGTAGTGAGAGAACTTTATGACTTTACAATACCAAATTAGCCTATAACAGTAAGAGGAAATTCAGAGGAAATGGTTTCTGTATCTGTGTGACAGATTTAAGGTTGTTGCTCTGTTACTTGTTGAGGTGGAGGACAGGATGTTGCAGCAAGCGTTTAATATCTGAAACCTCTTGAAGTTCTGATGAATGTTGGACTTTTGATGTGTGCGTGCTCTAATGCAAATGTTGCATCATTCAGAGTATAAATTAATCCAGTGCAGAGCAAAGCTCATAGTACGATTCAACACCATTCAAGCAGTAAAATGTCCAATTTTCTTTGTGTTTCTCCACAGTTATGCTGAAAGTTTGGCCAGCACACGAATCCTAAAACACAGCGTGGAGTCCAGTAGAGGGAGCTGTGGCGAAAACCTGGCTTGGGCCTCGTATGACCAGACAGGTATTTTCAGTGCACGCATACTAAAAATGACTTTAATGAAACTGTGAGTTTGTCTGAGCTTTACAGTAATTCAGATGCTCTGTAGATGTAGTTTTCTTTAAGAGTGTGACAGGAAATTGTAATAAGACACATTTTTCCATGATGCATTATTTTAGCTCGTGAAGCCTAAAGCAGATCCTCTGTGGTGACTGCCAGACCCTGCAAGTGAACAGCTGGGATATATTTCCCTTCCACTTTAGATGCTATGACTCACTGCGAAAATATGTCAACACAGGCCGGTGTATTTCACAAGATACACACACACACAGTGAAGCACACCGTGACAAAAAGTGCAGCACTGTAAACACGAGCCTAAGGGGGGGTTTGTAGGGTGCTTTCTTCTTACTGTATGACATGAGGCAGACTTGATTTTCCTTTAAGTTCAAGTCGTTTGTTTGCATGTGCAGGTAAGGATGTGGCAGACCGTTGGTATGATGAAGTGAAACAGTACAACTTCAACCGTCCCGGTTTCTCCTCTGGCACCGGTGAGATTCATACAAATCTCTCTCTGTCTTCTCTCATCCTTTTTTCCCCCTTCTTATTTCAGTTCATCTGTTGTTTACTCTGTTTCTTTGTCATTTTCTGTTTACTCCATGTCAGTTTCTCCCTCTCAGTGTCACATTTATTCAGGCATGGAGAAGGTTGTTGTTATTCTTGTGCTAATGTCACACCTCAGACAATATGTGACTGTCTGACTGTGACCAGTCAAGGGGAAACTGAGGGGAAATTACAATCCTATGCATCACTTCTAAGCCTGAATGCCATATCCACTTTGCCCTAATTCATCCAGATGGTTTCCCATAGCCTTAAACACCAGTGTGAATGAGCTGGTGTAACTTAATCGCACACGAAGCAGATCACTAGTAGGTCATCACAGTGATTCACACTGAGTCATATGAAGTTCCCTAAAGAAAGGGCTAAAGTGTAGAAGGCAAGAGGAGAGGTTTAGAACTGATGAATGAGAGAGGAATTAAGATTCCTGTGTCTGCAAATATTTGGATAAACTGAAGACTGTGTGCACTCAGCTTCAACTGCACCCTACAGTAAAAGCATGTTTCTCTCTCTTACTCCGTGTTCCAGTTTTTGGCCTTCTAATTTCTTTCTATTCATCATTTCTCCTTTCATACATCACCTAGGCCATTTCACGGCAATGGTGTGGAAGAGCAGCAAAGAGCTGGGTGTCGGTAAGGCCATTGCATCAGATGGTTCTTCCTTTGTGGTGGCCAGATACTACCCGGCAGGGAACATCACCAACCAGGGACACTTTGAGAATAATGTCCTCCCAGCTAAAACCAGCTCCTAAAGAGGTATTGATCTCATGACTTGACCCAGGCCAGAATACATTTATTCAGTTTTCCAGGAGAGAGGCTGTCTGCCTGAACTGCTGTGGAGAACACTGAGGCGATAGCCACTTCTTGCCTGGCTACAGAGCTGTACTACAATTTTGGATGGATTTTGATGACATGACGCGCTCAGGCTTTAAGTCCTATGTTTATATTTTGTAGGGATCTGTGTGTTCATAATGAAAAATTTACTGCTGTTTGATGTTTGCTAACAATACATTTCCACTGACCATGGGGATGGCAAAAAAAAATTTTTTTTACTGTTTTTATTACCAGTCTCATTATTTCCCCAATTATTGCCATTTTAATATGATCACAACATTCAGTACTGTCCTTCACATCTGTTTTTGTGTACGAGTGGGAGTTAATTCAGTCAAACTGACAGGCGGCACTCATTAATATGTGGTCATTGATGATGATTCACCTGGCTTAGTATGCAGGCTTTTAACTAAGCACCCAGTAAGCGTCAAATCAAGGTAGATTTTCCATTTGTTGGGCAAATGTCAGAAAGCTATCATCCACACTGGCAAGTAGATATTTGTACCAAAATGTAATGCAAAAAAACACTGTGCTGAAATCCCTGCTGCATTTTAATGACACATATACACATGATTATTTCCCCCCCCTTTTTTTTTTTTTGTATTTAAGCTTTAATTGATTAACCATTAATGATCAATCATGTTTTTGCCTCTACTTGTCAAAACAGACCCAGCAATTCCACATCTGTGCTTTGTATTCTAACCACTTTTGTACAATAAAGTTGATTACCAAAAATTAATTTGGCATCTCTCCATGATTTGTTTTTCTATTTCTTCTTTTTTGTCATCAGTTTTATTGTTTTTTTGTTACATTATTACATGTGGGGGTGAATTTTCATTTTTTGATACATCCACTTATAACTGCCTTCCCAAAACATTAAAACAATTATTTGTAATGGTATGTTTAGAGTACAGCCTGTGGCCAATTCCATTTCAAAAGGTTATTGCTGGAGAATATATTTTGCCAAGCTTATGTCATACAGTTTCTTTTGTTTTGTTTTTGTTGTTGTTGTTTTCTTTTTTTTTTTTGGTTTCTCTCACAGTTACGTCTATAAGTTTTGGACTAAGACACAATTGTTGCAGTTTTGCTTCTGTGCACCACCACAAATGATTTTAAATTTTGTATTTAATAATTGAAGCTCATGCTCTGTTGAGTTGAGACCGGGCAACTGATTTGCTCATTGAAGAATGTCCTATTTCTTTGCTTCCTGGGTTGCTTTTGAAGCATGCTTTGGGTTATTATTCATTTGTACTGTGAAGTGCTGTCCAATCAGTTTTGGAGCATTTGGCTGAATCTGAGCAGAGATTCTAGCCCTGTGATAAGTGACCCTGCTCCACGTGTTCTTGACTGTAGCCAGTGGTTTGCACCTTGCTGTAAAGAATCTGGATTTCCACTCAGGACTGCATCTCTTGATTGTCGACACTGACAAAGATTCTCCTTCCTCCTTGAGCTTGTTCTGGACTTGGTTAGATGCTGTGAAGTTGTTTTTCTTAACCATGGAAATAATTCTCTGATCGTCCACTTTACCTGACTTCTGTGATCTGTCAGAACCTTTGGTGCTGCTGAGCTGGCCAGTGCATTCTTTCTTTTTGATAATATAACAGATTGTTGATTTAGTCACTTGTAAATCAACATGGTTTATTTTTGGCTTTTCAGCCTAGTGATGCCATGTAATTAAATAATGAGAGATCGGGTCTCACCCGGCCATGAAACTGTCTCTCAGTCAATAGTTCAAATTATTTTTGAGCCTTTGAAAAATGGGAGACTATTAATGAAAATGGCTGTAAATCCTAAACATTTAATGCTAAATTTTTGTTAAACCCTTTGAATTACAAGTCTGCACAATCATAGATTGATTGTTTATTTAAAATCCACTGTGGTGGTGTGTATTTGCTCAAGCAATTATGAACATGTCTAGCATGAGATTGTATAGTATGACATTCCCATCAAATACCCAATCAGAAATTCCTTTGCCTCTAAAATATATTTTCACATATGAGTAAGAAATAGTTTTTGTTCCTCATTTTTCGCTGTTCCACTTCTCCTCTCTCCTGATGGTGAACATGGGTTGAGGGGGAAAACGTTAAATGTAGGATGTTTGACTGATCTTTACAGTATAATCAATGTCAGGGTCCAGTCAGAGCCCACACTGGAACAGACTTTATTTAGCACATATTGGGGATGCAACATATAGTAGCAGCGATATAGAAGAATCAGTGGTGTTTAGGCTTTATAGGCTGGAATAAAGGAGTCGGGTGTTAAATTGTCCTCACCGCTCACATGGTCAGCTCCTGTGAAAAAGCAGGGAAGAAAAATGAATGTGAGAAAGAGAAAACAGTATTTAAAAAGGCACAGAAGTCACGGAAACTGGAATTCAAGATAGAATGTAACAATAAACATAGCATCTTCGCTTCTGCTGAATAAAAACATGAGCCACTGTAAGACATATCTCATATACTCATATGTGAGGCAGCCCTTGCCATTGATCTTTATGATGTTTTATCCTGCATCAAGAAAAAACATCTGCGTCACTTGAACAGCTCCAATGCTTATTGTGGTGCTTGCTGCCATCTAGTGGACATGAAACTGTACTAATGACCTACAGAACTGTGGAGGTTACTCCGTTACTGGGGAGAAATTCTACTTGTCATTTGTCCTCTGCTCTTTCATCTCACCCCCTCCCTGCTCACTGGCTATGACTCATTATTTTGTTCACCATCTGCCCTCCCTCTACACTTTCAGTCTTCCTCTCCCTTTCCCGCCTTCCCCCTCCTCCTTTCTCACCATGATAGCATTCACAATGTCATTCTTGTTGTGTTTCAGCGCACGGACGGCTTTGGCTCGTGACACATTGGCCTGAGCCATCACCAGCTCAATGTCTCTCTGCTCAAGGCCTCCCTCATCCACCTGATGTATAGGAAGAAAGAAAGAGGCAAGGATAGAGAGAGATTTTAGAAAACGTGTATTAACTGTTGGTACAATAGGCATTCAGAAATAATCGCTCAGGCACAAAGTACCTCTTCTTCTTCCTCTTCGCTCTCCTCCTTGATGGTGAGGCTGGGTGGGACAGGTGGGGCTAAGGGAGAAGAGGTCACAGGCACCTTGAATTTCTCTGCAGCTGCTTTGTGAGCCTGCTGAGATAGGTCCTCAATCTGAGGAGGGAAAAGGAGAAGAAAGGAGAAAGAAAGTAAGGCAAAACTGAACGTGTGAAATTTGAGTAATCAAAAAGACGAGAAGTATTCACCTTTGCCTCTCCGAATACAATATAAATGTCTGACACAGGGCTTTTAAATACATCTGGTCTGCTGATTACAAACAAGATGCTCTTGGACTTCCTAATAGTGATTCTGGTCACACCGTGGACTGGCTTCAAACCCAGCTTAGACATGGCCTAAATGCACGGTGGAGAGTGAGAATCAGGGATTCAAATGAAAAAAAAAATCATCACTTTTAATATTACATTTGACCACTTTATAAATATGTAGTAGTCTGACCTTGCGAGCCTTCTTCTCACTGCGACTCTGCTTTGGTCTGTTTAACCCTTCATCTGCAGAGGAGATAGACTGAAAACACAAACAAAACAAAATCAGTTACTTTTATGAAATAATCCATTGTGTTTATGCAAATCTTGATAACAGGCTTATTTGTTAATTTTGCTAATATTATGATTCTTTTTTTGTTTTCCTTTGTTCACACAAAAAGTGTTGTTTTGTTTTTTTTAGCAATAGCAGCAACATTTTCATTAAAGTATGATTTAAAGTATGAAGGGCAGCAAGCAGGACTTCCATTATCCACTGGCTAGGACAAAGGACCAACATCTAATAAATGTCAGAGTTTATTAATTGAAACGGTAACGCTAGCTGGACAATGGTGAATAACATGATTGCCAGGAGTAGGTACCTCATCATATCAAGATCTCTGTAAAGTGTTATTCAGGCTCAGTGCGCAAGCAAACAATTCTTCTGGCTGTGAAACCAAACGTTTGAAGGAACAAATTCTTTTTATCAATATAACTTGACTCTCATCCCAAACTGCAGCATGTTCTTGGAAAATAGACCGTTTTTTCCCCTTCACACGACTGCCAAGTGCTTACTCAAAGGAATTGTTGGGTTTCTCTCTGTAATATGGTAGAA
Source organism: Cichlasoma orientale (assembly GCA_034780415.1). Taxonomy (NCBI): domain Eukaryota; kingdom Metazoa; phylum Chordata; class Actinopteri; order Cichliformes; family Cichlidae; genus Cichlasoma; species Cichlasoma orientale. The sequence goes on from JAVDPK010000264.1 coordinate 1,675,375, forward strand.
ATTCTGTTAACTCTGTTCATTTAAGTCTGTTACGTCTTCTGACATGAATTATGTTGTATGTAAATTTTATAAATAAAACTGAAATGATGCATTTAATAACTTTTTTTCTCTCAGTATTGAAAAAGATGGTCGCCTTTAAAACCACACAAACAAATTCACCTGTGGCTCTGAAGGTCTCAGTGGGTCTGGCTCTTCCAGCTCGGGAACTGAACCCTCACTCTCAGACTCATTACAGGAAGCCAGAACTGAACCTACTCAAAGACATATTCAAAGCATATATATAAAGTAAGTAAAACCATGGTAAAAATAATTTGTCTATCTAATGATTAGTAGAATAATTATGTACTAATTTTGAATACTGTTGATCTTATTACTTCAAAAACAATGCATATAATCAGTACCCGGAACTTTAATTAGCTTATGTAGAATAAAAATAATTATATAAAAATACTATCTATATGTGTAGCAGTGTGCTCAACTCCAGTCCAGCCAAACATGAAAACAAACAGAATACTGGCACACATTGATAAGTGTACTTTCCTAATAAGAATAGAATAGAAAACTATTCATCCATAATTTAAGTAGTGATCTGTGAAACAGTTTAAGAGATCCAGCACATCAGTGAACATATAAATGTAAGATGGAGAAAGGGTACTCATGTTGCATAGCCTAAAAGAGAAAAATGAAAGAGAAAGAAAGAAAAAGAAAGAGAAAATGAAAGAGAAAGAGAAGGGTGGGTTGTATAACACATAGCTAAAGAAATTTGGGGGATTTCTCTGCCCCAGAGGAGGTATCAAACCACTTACAGTTGCTCTGGAATGATAGGTCAGTCTCTTCAGCAATGTTGTGGCTATGTTTGATAGGGCAGCTGGGCTGTCTGTCCATTAGTTGGTGGGTAGAGAAGGGCTGGAGTTCCCGTTGATTGGTTGGATCTTTCTGCAGTGATCGATTTCTGCTTCCTTGAACATCTCTGGGCTGGGATTTTTTACCTTGTCGGGGCAGTCCTCCATCGCCCTCGCTGTCTGTCTCTTCTTCAGCCAAACTAGGACCTTACAGAGCAAACATTGATTACAACTTTTTTTTCCATGATAACAGTGTTAGAAAACTTTCTTTATCAAACTCTCTAACCCAGCAGATCAGGGGGGATATTTGGGTTGAAGTAAAATCTTTACTCACCTTTGCGCCTGTCTTGTGTGCTCCATGTGTGACCTTGACTGACTTGTTTGTGAGACTGTATGTTGACATTAGCCTGAGACTGTGAATATGACTGGGGATGGGAACTAGAGTCTGGAATACAGACTGCATCTAGATTCCCCAACCTGGGTGAAGACGACTCCTGGGTAGACTGGAACAGACTTAATGGCGTGGCAGTGGAGAATGAGGATGAAGAGACACTTGTGGCGGATATGGTTGATGTCTCGAGGACATCAGTGATCTCTTGGATGTTAGCGGTAGGAAGGAACTGGGGATCAGGGGTGTTCTGCGTTGTAGGGGTGGTGCGGCACATGAAGAGTGAAGATTGTTGTTGTTGGGCCGAGAGGACAGGTTGAGATTCCTGCACCGGTGTCGAAAGATCATGTTCCGGCTCTGTTGAGGCACAAGGTAGAGAGCAGGAGGAAGAGGAAGAGGAAACTGGAGACGCTGAGTAGCAAAGTGGGTTTAGCGAGTATGGTACGGTATTTTGGGTAACATCTATGTTGTTATCATTAATGTCCACTGTGACTCCTCTCTGATTATCAGGTCGCAGTCTGTTATTAAGCACTTCCTGCTGTAAATCTTGATTCATCGCCACAACAATATTTAGGTTGTCTGCTGTGTGCGTGTTAGAACTACAGAGTCCATGGCTGGAGCCTTTGACATCAGGACTTGGATTGTTTTCTACCTGGAGCTGTGAACCAGATTCAACCCCATCTGTCTCAGGTGTCTTCTGTTGACAATCCAGTGATGAAAACTTGCTACTTGCAGCACGCCCTGTGTTTGATTTTGAAGTTTCTGCAGTCCCCTTTGGCCACACCTCTCGTGTGGTATTTAAAGGAACAGCAGGTTTCTCTGGGTCAGCAACAGATTTGGGGCTGGAGTCGCCATGACTGTCTCCCAGGGGTGTCCTCTGTTTGTTCTGCTTTCCTCTCCTCCCTTTCTTTGCATCAAATGACGTATCTGTGCAATGTCCCTCCCTGGGGCTGTCGATTTGTGCAGAATGGGATTTTCCTTCCTGTTTCTTCTTCTTATCTTTTCTTTCATCTTTCTCTTTTGCTTTCTCCTCCACTTTTTCTTCCTTCTTGTCTTCCCCTGAGTTATAAACAACATGCTGTTGTTCTCTAAAGGCATCTTTAGTCTTTGGTTCATCGACAATTTTGTCCATCAGGGGACTGCCATCACGTTTTCTTTGGCTTTCTGTCTGAGTCTCCATTATCTCGATTTCTGACAAAGAACCAGCATCAACCTTGTCTTGACAAACTTTACTTGGTCTGCAATCATCAGCTTTGCATTTAGGAGTGAATGACCCAAAGAATCCCTGTATCAAAGAAAATGATGTATCACTCTCTGGAGTAATCGTCTGACACTCTGGACCAGTTTGACTTTTGGTTTTAGTTGGTAAATCAAAATCTTTGTTTATTGCAGCTGCATCTGAGTGAGTTTCATCTAATGGCACTGAGATGCTGGAGATACCTTTCTCAGAGAACGGTGTCTGTGTTGTGTCTGATGTCTGGTTTATCAAGCTATCTGCCGATTCTCTGTCTTCATCAGGAACCGTGTCTGAGACCTGAGGTGGCATCTCTTCAAGTGGGATATTAGAGACAGAGTCTCTAACACTTACGCTCACACTCTGGTGTCTGACTTCCTCTGACAGAGCATTCAGACTTCCATGCGCAGAGCCAAAGGCAGACTCACTGTTATTGTTACAATTCTTCCAAGTGTTTTGTATTTGTGTTTCTGTGTTATCGCCGTCATTGTGTGGATTTAGATTACTGATATCATCCTCCAGGAAGCTGGAGTTCCCATCTTCTCCTCCTCCTGCTACCGAAATCTCCTCAGTGGACTTACAGCGTGCCAAGTTGGACTCAGAAACTCCCTCTCCAACCAGTTCTTCGGTTTCTGTTTGGCGCTTCTCTCCGTGCAAACTGTTGTTATCTTCTTCATCTAGGATAGACCCCAGAACGTTGTCATAATTTTTGCACTCTTCACTACTCATATTAGAAACCATGGCCGTCTGCTTGCTTTGGCCTTCTGTGTCACACATGAGCAGGCTCTCCGCCTCTAATTCGTACCTCTTCCCCAGAGACAAGGATAGAGATTCCCCTGCGTCCCAGGCACCAAACTCAGCCTCTGCTCCTAATCCAAGACCAAACCCCATTTCCACTCTGGTGTCGCACCATGCTCCAGCTATAGAACCCACCTCTCTGCTTGTGTCTGTTTCTGAATTTTCCCTTTTGGGGGAGATGGCAAGAGGTGAATGTGGGGAACCAACAGCTCCCAGCACCCCCTCATCAGTACTAAGGGTGTTTTCCCTTAGGTTCTCCTGGGAAGAGTCGCCAGGGCAGTGTTCAGGTGTTAGGGCCAGATTGTCAGCTACTTCTGAGATGACTTCTGGAGTGGCAGAAACAGGGATATTACTGGGGTTGGGAGTGGGGTCTTTAGGGCAAGATAGAAGAGGAACACCTTTATTCAAGTCATTAGTAGCAGTGACATTGTTCAGAGAGGGACCAGAATCACTGATTCTACACTCGACACTCACAGACTCTGCTGAAACATTCCCATTCTTCTGGTCAAGGTCAATATCAGACTCACTGTGAGTACTGGACCTGCACATGGCCTCTGCCCCTACAGGCACATCATATTTACTGCAGAAAGACTTTGACAGTACACGTCTACTTGCTCCTACAGTCCTTTGGCTTTCAGACTGATAATGACGAGGCTTGATGAGCAATTTGAAAGAATCTCTTTCGGGTTCATTTGTGGGCTCAGGCGCTGAGTTATCACTGTGCAGTGTCAAAGAGTCTCCTTCTGGTTCTATTTCAACTGCTGCACTACTGTCCGTTTCGAAATCAGCACCTTTCACCTGGTGATCTTCTTCTGGAAGGACTGAAATGTTCTGGTCTGTTGTTTCCTGCACAGAAGTAGCAGAAGGAGGAAGCATGTGGGACTCAGTTGCAGAAGAAGGTGAAGCATGATTGGCATCAGGAGTGGCGGAAGGGTTAAAAAGAGGACTGGGGTTAGGCCCCTCGAGAGGGTTGAAAGAAAGAGCGTCATACTTCATCTCAATCTCACTCCCGCCCTTGTTCGGCTCGTGGGAGGTGTCTAGCAGACAAGAATTTGCTTCTGCAGGACAGGATAGTTTCTGGTGATCCAGTGGTTTGTCTGTGCTCGCTTGTACAGGCGCAGGTTTTGTCTGATCTGTTCCACTGGTAGATTCTAGTTCAGGGTCTGATTGAGGCTCAAGGATTTTACACACATCTACGAGTTTGGGTTCTATATTGTTTCCTTCGGGGTGGGCAGCGGCTTCAGAAAGACATGTGGTTTCGCAGCAATCCACGAGTTGAGCCATGTTCTGCTGTGAGAGCAAAGGCTCACTGTGAAGTGTGTCAGTGACAGACGCCTGTTCAGGTTCTGATTGTGCTTCACCAGGATCAGGTCCATCTGCTGATGTGGGTTCTAATGATTGTGCATGCCTCTCGGTGCTGTACAGACGTTCATCTTCTTCCCCGTTATAGGAGGCGGAATCTGATGACTCGTCTGTATCGTCTTGGAAACAAAACGACTCATCCAACCCCTCATTAAGAGAAGTTTCTGAAAGTGAATGAAGGAAAGATGCTGAGCTATCCTCATCTGTATGATCCTCCACTGCTCTGCTATGACATTCATCCTCCTCCTCATCATCATCATCATCATCTTCTTCCTCTTCTTCCTCCTCTTCATCTTCTTCTACCACTTTCACTTCCACCTTAGCTTCCTCACCTGCCTCTTTGCGGTCATCACTGTCATCGTCTTTATTATTTTCCTCATACTCATCACAGCTGGCGGCGCCATTAGCATTACCGTCAAAATCATCATCATAATCATAATCATCATCCTCTTCATCTTCATCGTCATCCTCTACATCTGCCTCCTCCTCTCCTGCTGCATACGCATCAACATTCTTCTCTTCATTTCTGTCATTAACTTCTATTTCATTCTCTTCCTCAGTGGGGAAGAGGGTGATTTCCATTGAATCAGCCTTAAAGATAAGGCTGGTGTGAAGGGGAAAAGAGATGAGAGAGGCAGGGATCATCCTCTCCTCCTCTGGTATATCATCAGCACAGGCTGCCTGGGATAGTATGAAAGAACTGGGGCCGAGCCTGTCAAAGGCTCCAGGAAAGAAGGAATCCAGGGAGAGGACAGGCGAGTCAGGGCTAAGGCTTGACGAGGCCATGGTCATGTTCTCTGTGTCAGGAGTCAAGGCGGTGGAAGGAGGTTCTTGGTGGCCATCCATCTGTCCATAATGCTCCTCTGATACACATGCCTCGAGTTGCAGTCTGAGTCCTGACTGCATAGATCTAGAGGATTCAGCTCTCCCTCTGCTGTCCTCATCTAGAGGGCAGAGTGAACTTTCATAACCTCCTCCATCCTCCTGGGAGTCACTGCTGCTGCTGCTCCTTAGAGGGGATGTGTCCTCAGTTACCCAGCAAGGGCGACAACTTTCTCTGGAAACACTGAGCTCTTCCCCTTTTAAAGTTTCTTCCTCCTCAAGGATGACCGTGTCTGTTATACTTATTGGGGAATTCATAACAAAATCCCCCTGATGGTACAGGCAGAAGTCACCTGCCCTTTCCTCCTCACGTTCTGGGCCTATTCTTCCCTTTTCCTCCCCAACTTCATCTCCAATCTCAGACAAGGAGCCCACAAAGCAAGCAGGGGCCTCCTGTGTTTCTTCTGTGAGGAGCAGATTTGGAGATGTGGAGGGGGAGGTGGAGGATGTGTAAGAGGAGGTCCAGCTGCCCCCCTCTGCTGTGATATAAGAGCCAGAAGGAGAAGTGAGAGGGGAACAGAGGTCCTCACTGTCAGAGGGAGAACTAGGAGACAGAGGACAAACAGGGGAGCCAGGATATGAATGATGTTTCAGGTGTGAAACGCGAGAAGCCATTTTAATTGGGGTTGAAGGGGCGGTATAGTAAAGGTCAGGGTCAAGAGATGAGGGCACACCCACTCGTAGTGGGTCAACAGCACAAGCTGGCTCAGAAAAGGACAGAGCAACTGGACAGGCAAGCTCAGAAAAAGAGTGGGAAGGCACTTCATCTTGAGAGAGGGTTTGACACTCTTCCTTTTTCTCCATCAAGTTGTTATCTGTGGTGAGTGACTCTGGGGAGGTAGAGGTAGAGGGCAGGGGGTTGTGAAAAGGGGTAGGGAGAGTTGTTGAGGGATGAACAAGGTCTTTTTGCTGATCCTCCTGTTTTGGGGATTGGTTTTCCTCTTTTCTGGTTTCCAGCTGAGTCTCTTTTGCCTGTGCCTGAGCATCTGAAAAGCTTTGAATATCTGGTAAAGGTATAGCCTGATCACTTGGGTTAGCAAAGGGACTCCCTTTCTTGATCTCTGTTGTTTTGAGCAGAGTTTCTTCACCCATCACCACCCTTGTATCAATGGTCTGTGGCTCCTGATAGTCACTCTCCACCTCAGAGCCAGTTAGGACCTGGGAATAAAGCATTGTACATACACAAACAAATGTTCATATTGGTATACTACTAAAATGCATCTGGTAAAATAGGTGCTGCAATATGATCAAGTGCACATACAACACACGCACCTTGATTCTCTCCATCTTAACCGGGACATGGCGGCCACATGGTCCATGACCACCTAATTTTCCAGACAGTCTGGATGTGCTGTTGTTGCGATGGTCCGAGCCTTCAGGCTGAGGTCTTGGAGTACCAGAAGAGCTAGGGGACACATGAAATAGTCGTGGTCCAAATGGAGAAGTGCATGCTGGGAGCAGCTTTTGTGGAGTACTGGGAGAAGGACTAGAACCACTGTCACTTGGGGATGAACCACTGTCACTTGGTGTGGAGTCAGTAGATGGGTGTCTGGTCATGTCTGAAGAAAAGAAATAAAAAATAAAACAACTTTATAAATAAAGGGAAGGAGCAAAACCCAAATTTTAAGGGAAAATATTAATGCATTTGAACTCTAGTGAGGAATTAACAAAGAAATTATATCAATAAAGCTGACACTTCATCTACTGACAGACGTGATGTGGAAGGCCGTGCCTCTCTCACTGTATAATATTAGACTTCAGATTTCTGTGACTGAACTTCACTTTTCTTAGCCTGCACATTATTTCAGAAAGAGCTAAAAAAAAAAAAAATGTCACCAAAATGCCAGTCAATAAACAAATACCCCTCAGCTCTTGTTACTCTGACACAGTAAATGGCTTTGAAGAGAGAAAAAAAAACGCATTACAAGGATTGAAAACAAGACTGTTTTTATTTATTTGTTTTTTAATGTATTATTTTTTTTTATATGCTTGCAGTGATTCTCCAAAAGGCTGGTCTCTAGAGATGGAAGTAAAAAAACAAAACAAACAAAAAAAAAAACGATGCTTCTCCACTTATATAACAATCTTTAACTCTGCAAGTCTCTCTTTCTCTTCTTAAGTCTTTCTTTCCAAGTAAACCTCCACAATTGCACAATTAGCCAGAGGCTAAATGAGCGGTTATTGTATTAAAGCGTTCTCTTGTCCTTCTAGACCTTGCTATCATCTTGTGTCGTCACCTGTCATCGGGAATGGAGAAATCATTGAGATGAAATGTCAGGCTGAAGGAAGGAAATGGTGTCAAGGGGGAGTGGGGGAAAGCTTGGGTCTGAGTAAGAAAGGAAAAGTAAGGAGTGAGAAGATAAAACAACAAATTCCATTTGTCATAGATTTCAGTTCCATTTGTCATTTTTTATCAATTATTCAGTCTTCTTTGATTACTATCATATATTTTACGTGTCCCAATATAAGAAGCTCTTTTCTCTTTCTCGCACACACTGAGAACAGAACCCTTATTTAAGTGGGTCATTTGCAGGGTGACCTCAATCCACATGCTGATTGGTCATTATAACACACAAGTGGCTCATCTCAGTGCCAGCCACACACTGACACATACACGTGTTTTGTTCTCCCAGGAGCCCAGATATCACATTCACTCTCATTATTTGCCTCACTCCCTCATATTACCTCTTAGCCTTTTCCTATCTGATCCTCCTTAGTTCAGATTTGTATCTAGCAGGATGTAGTAGTAACTAAGCACATGCTCTTTGCTTCTCCTCCCTCACTGCCGTCCTGCCCTCCCTGGGGAGGTGGTGGATGCGAGCATGAGCATTTAGCAGTTTTTCCTGATCACTGCTCCAATATTAAGCTGAAGGTGTGTTTGTGTGCTTGCTGAGTCACGCCACGCAAACTAAAACCTGCCACCAGGTCAGAGAGATGCACCATCCATAACACGCAAAAGGCAACTCCTCTGCTACAGTGCAGCCTACTGTAGTCTCAGTAGAACACAAAATAAGAATCTGATTGTTTCCTCTTGCAGGAGCTTTGGTGACCATGGGCATTATGATAAAGGTACATCTGAGTTATGGAAATCTCAGCAACATATACCTAAGGCATATCTAGAAATGCTGTTAAAGGGTCTTTTGTTACAGGCACACTAATAGGAAGTACGTAAGGCTGCTAGGCTGCTAAATAAGCCACTGACATAACATGTCTGCCCTGCCTTGAAGTCCAGTCTCAGGGAATGCAGTTAAACTGAGCAGCCAGCTTGCCGTATGAAGAGCAGGCCGCAGCTGAGCAGACTAAAGCTGCGTCACAGTGGATGCAGCGCTGGATTGCAACCCCCAAGAGGAAGGGGAGTCTCTTTTCCAGCTACATAAAGGAGCTGAAAAAGATCTATCTATCTATCTATCTATCTATCTATCTATCTATCTATCTATCTATCTATCTATCTATCTATCTATC
>JAVDPK010000264.1:1700268-1715421 GCA_034780415.1 Cichlasoma orientale
ATTATTAGTGCTGTGATCAATCAGGCTATAGCCATCACAACCAAGTATAAATGGCAATCACTTTCTACACCTGCAGACAGGAGTGCATTAATCACATGCGGTGGCAGTGTGGGGTTAATGCTGTAGATGGATGAGGATTTAGGCTCAGACAGAATGAGCATGTGGTCATCAGAGCTGTCACATTGCCAGTGTCTGTGACAAGCAACATCAGTGAACACGCTGACACCATTAACCTTCCTCTCTGGTCCAGATAACCTGCTACAGCACCGCGGATGAGCTGAGATTGGCAGCAGGTGTGACAGCTGATTAACACCAGCTACAGGCAATTTTCCCTCTGATGTCTCCCTTTGTATTTTGGTTTGTGGTGCTGCAGGCCGTCAGTGGCTGTCTGGTCTTGTGGCACAGCTGTTAGGCTATGAAATGCATGTGGAATAGATGCTGGCTTTAGTTACATCTGTATTCTTTCTTGTGCCTTTACCATTGTAATTTCCCCATTGTGGGATCAATAAAGTATCATCATCATCAGAGCTACATATTCTTGGACTTATATAACCAGCATTAATCACTTAATAGTTTTTAATAACTGAGTCAATCAGATATCCAAATTTATCAATGGCCAAAAGGAAAATGGTCAGCAGTGCAGCATTGGTGGGAGGTGGATAAAGTGCAATGTTGATACAACTGGTTGGAATGACATTGGTCTGTTTTAACCTTCACTGTTCTTTTTTTCTTTTCTTTTTTTAATTCATTCAGTTTATCAGGAAAAACATGCTGAGGTTAGATAAGAGATATACAAGCTTATGATATGAGGTAAACCATATTTTGTGTGTGTGTGTGTGTGTGTGTGTGTGTGTGTGTGTGTGTGTGTGTGTGTGTGTGTGTGTGTGTGTGTGTGTGCAACCTGACTAGAGGTGACATTGTTGCTACTTGAGTTATCATTTTACGCAGGCTGTTCAATAAACATGAGTCTGTGTCCAGAAGTGTGAGTGCGCATGCGCAAATAAAAAGGGTATTTTGAGGTATAAAAACCTTTCCCAGAAAATTTGTCGCGTTTCAGACCATCGGGTGTGTGTGTTTGTGTGTGTGCGTGTGTGTGAGAGAGAGTGAGAAGCAGGGTATGCGTTTGGGGCTATACCCTAACTGACAAAATTTCAGAGGCAAAGAAAGATAGAGTGGTGTGGACCTCCATTGATTTAGGAGAAAAGCCCCCTATCACACCTGCAACCATGAAGGTAGGTGACACACAACCTTATCAAAGAGAGCAGCAGGTAAGTCTTTTACAAGTATAAAAAGGGCCTGCTTTGTAACTTCACACAAATTTGGAAAAGGGTTCTAAACAAGTTATATATTTAAAATGTCTGGAAACAAGTTGATACACTGTTGAAATTAGCAATGCATAATTTCAGGTAAATACATGAATACATATTTTTTATTTATTTAACTGAACTGGTTACCTGTGAGGTTCTTAATGAAGCGGTGAAACTCACAAAGGTAACGAAAATGGAAATTTTAATTTAACATAAAACTGATTTAATAACATTTTAATGTTGGATATATAAATAGGTCGCATTGAAGGGTACACACCAAATGTAGGAAAACATTGGTCTCTATACCATCAAGAATATATGAACTTAAGTATTCTTTCCACATCTACCTGCTTTTAGGACTCATACGACATGTTCGAAATGGATGGTGACCTGGAAAAGAAGAAGAAGAAGAAAAAGATGAAGAAGAAGGAAAAACTGGAGGGCATGAAGAAAGAAATGGATATAGTGAGTGATTAAAATTAATTAAAAACATTTTTAAATTAAATGAAAGGATTGTGGATTAGTTGTGCGCTGCTGTGAATTAAAAGCCATATGATTTTCTGACATATTCCAGCTACTGTCAAGGTCTGACCAAGTTGCAACATATCAGATATGAATACATAACCTTCACTCACTCTTATCTGCCCTTTGTTTCCTGAATCAGTAATTTTGTCTGTTTCCTCCTGCAGGATGACCATGAAATAACAATTGAAGAGTTAGAAATGAGGTATAACACCAGTGTTACTAAAGTAAGTCATTTCTTTTCTTTTATTTCTGTCTTTTGTTTTGACGCTATTCTTCTGTTTTATTTATTATATTTTTATTTTCCTTTCAAAGCACATATCAAACACCTGTTCCCCCCTCGGCATGAATCCTTAACATTTCAAGACAAAAGTGGTTCCTGGAACCTTTTTGTTTGTTTTTTCCCACCCCAGTCATATTCACTTATTTCATGCGTCTTGTTCTCTACTCCATCCGCAGGGTTTGACCTCCACATTTGCCCGTCAGATCTTGGAGAGAGATGGCCCTAATGAGCTGAAGCCTCCTAAAGGAACCCCCGAGTATGTGAAGTTTGCCAGGCAGCTGGCTGGAGGGCTGCAGTGTCTTATGTGGGTTGCAGCTGTTATCTGCTTCATCGCCTTTGGAATTGAACTTGGAAGAGGGAACCTCACAAGCTTTGATAATGTGAATCACATTCCCCTTGCTTCTCCTTTACTAGACAACTTGGAGGGGGTGGGGATAGAATGCATTATGGCTCATATAATAGCTTTGAGGAAGTATCAGAGCGAGACAGAGCAAAGAGATGGGATGTACAGTTCCAGTCAAAAGTTTGGACACACTAATGTGTCCAAACTTTTGACTGGAACTGTGAGTGCAGAAAGGAGGAGGACTGCATAGGTTTCTATTTTAACATCTTTTCTCTCGCTGCAGCTGTACTTGGCCATTACCCTTATTGCTGTTGTCGTGGTAACTGGTTGTTTTGGTTACTACCAAGAATTCAAGAGTACCAACATCATTGCCAGCTTCAAAAACCTGGTGCCGCAAGTAAGTTGCACATATGCAAATTCCATGTAAGCAGATGTTGGCCTGTATTATTAATGACTCCTATAATATTTTATCTCTCTGTCCTTCATGTTTTAATCTTCTTTGATCTTGGCTAATCTTGCTCCCCAATCGCCAATATTAGCAAGCCATAGTGATCCGTGATGGTCAGAAGAACCAGATCAATGCCAACGAACTGGTGGTGGGAGATTTGGTGGAGATCAAAGGAGGAGACAGAGTCCCTGCTGATATTCGCGTCATCACTAGTCAGGGCTGCAAGGTAAAATACACCGATACTGCCCTGTACTGTGTAAAGGCTACTGTACTATAGCCCACACATGGTAAATATGGACTGCTTTAATATTGTGGTCATTAAAACACATTAAAAAAAATCTATAATCAGACTTTAAAAAGTAAAAATTTCTTTGGATAACATCAATTTATGATTTCAACCATGGAGGTATACTAAATGGTTCACATCTAGTCAGAGTTGGTTATGTGTGGCTCAGCTGGCATTAACATGAAAGAGCCCAATCCATTATCGCACACTTCGCTTTCTTATCTGCATTTCAACATGCAGATATGTAGTATATCTTTTGTAAATATACGTTGTGTGCCAGGTTGACAACTCGTCCTTGACCGGGGAGTCTGAACCACAAACCAGGAGTCCCGAATGTACTCATGAGAACCCGCTGGAGACCAGAAACATTGCTTTTTTCTCCACAACCTGTCTGGAAGGTACAATAGATAATAGATATCATTAAATTTTGCATTGAGGGTTTGCCATTTGTACTGTTTGTGCATTATTTGGGGTTAAAATATGTTTATGACAGCACCTGTTAATATGGCTTCACTTGATGTGAATTAGGAGCAGTAACTGCTTTTGAAGAAATGACCACAGTATATAGACACAGTCTCTCCTCTCCTCTCCTCTCCTCTCCTCTCCTCTCCTCTCCTCTCCAGGTGTGGCCACTGGTATGATCATTAACACAGGTGATCGAACCATCATCGGTCGGATTGCCAGCTTGGCAAGTGGTGTCGGAAACGAGAAGACCCCTATTGCTATAGAAATTGAGCATTTTGTGGACATCATTGCTGGTCTTGCGATCTTTTTTGGGTTTACCTTCTTTGTGGTTGCCATGTTTATTGGATATGCATTCCTAGAAGCCATGATCTTCTTCATGGCTATTGTGGTGGCTTATGTGCCAGAAGGGCTGCTCGCTACAGTGACTGTAAGTTTCACATCAACTATGACATCTCTGTGTGTATCAGGTACTTGTGTGTCTTATAAAATGAGAACCCGACTTTATGAATGCTCGTTTTGAAAAATCATGCATCTTGTATTAGTATGCAGATGAATGTAGCTGCTCATGTTGTTTATGATTCTTCTTTGTAGTAACAGCTCAGCCTGTAACAGACTCTTTCTTCTTGACAGGTTTGTCTGTCTCTGACTGCTAAACGACTTGCCAGGAAGAATTGTGTTGTGAAGAACCTGGAGGCTGTGGAGACATTAGGTCAGTATGACACACTGTTCCTCATCAGGGACAGTTTCGTAAAAGATCACTGGATGGTGAAAGGTATCATTTTATTTATGTTTAGATTATTTAAAGTTGCAACGTCTTGAACTGCGGCAATAAAATCCATGTAGTAGTTCATAAAGCATTCAGTGGTGTGGCCCCGCTGTACATGTCTGACTTGCTCACTGTTTATAACCCAGTTAGTCCTCTCAGATCATCAGGTGCAGATCTTTCAACTGTTCCCAGAATTAGATCCGTGTGTGTCGAAGGTGCTTTCAGTTACTGTGGTCCTGTTATTTGAAACAAACTGCCCACCCGCCTGTGGTCAATTACAGCCTTTTTATTCTCACAGGATGACACTTACTCTTAATGAGTGTGTAACCTTTGAACCTTTGTGTGTTTAGGCTCCACTTCAGTGATCTGTTCGGATAAGACGGGCACGCTGACCCAGAACAGGATGACTGTAGCTCATCTTTGGTTTGACAACTTCGTTCACGCTGCCGACACCACTGAAGATCAGTCTGGTAAATTAGCACGTTCAAAGCGTTTGCTTTTTGAAATACCCACATTTTGCTGCTGTGGACAATTCTATAATAATTATGCACAGGCCAGAGTTTTGACCAGTCATCAGAGACATGGCGTTTCCTGGCAAGAGTTGCAGCCCTGTGCAACAGAGCTATATTCAAACCAGACCAGGAAGGAGTACCCATTCCTAAGGTAAAGGATATGTTCTTACCTGTCTTATATGTACAGTACTTATGCAAACTCTGGTTGTTCTAGAAGGTTCTATGTAAATACACGTAGTTTGGAGTCGTCATTCATACAGTGCCACTCTGAGCCTACAAAATGTTGCATCTTGGTCTCGCTTTGCTTTTCTAAACAATATAAACATTGTTTAGAAGTCAGGTGGCCTATTTTTTAATTCTTTAATGAAAACATTTGATCTTATCATACGGCTTTTACCGCCACTCACAGCGTATCGTGGTTGGAGACGCATCTGAGACTGCTCTGCTCAAGTTCACCGAGCTCACTGTGGGAAACACCATGGACTACCGAAACCGCTTCAAGAAAACAGTGGAAGTGCCTTTCAACTCTACCAACAAGTTCCAGGTAGCAACAGCAGAAATTGTGTCACGCTAGACGAATCACTGCGTTGTTAAGGAGAAAAACTGTGAACAAATCATTTGTGATCATCTGGAGTTTTGATGTTACATTAATTCTCTGAATCTTGGCTGATCTGAGAAAAATGTCCTCCTTAGCTGTCTATCCATGAACTGGAGGATCCACTGGACCTGCGTTATCTGCTGGTGATGAAGGGAGCACCAGAACGTATCTTAGAACGCTGCTCCACCATTTTGATAAAAGGCCAGGAAATGCCGCTGGACGAGCAGTGGAGCGAAGCCTTCCAGACGGCTTACATGGACCTGGGAGGGCTGGGAGAAAGAGTACTGGGTTAGAGAGGCCTTCTCATAGCACTGATATTTTACTGTCTCTCACAGATATATATATTTTTTAATTTAATTTGTTTGTTTCCTTAAAACAAAAAAAAAAAAGTGGCACCTACTACCATTTGACGGTTTAAACAAACACTACCATGCAGAATTTAACATTTCTAAACCTTTTCACTGTAATTAGTTGTGTTTTGCAACTTAAAATATATTCGCTAATACATAATTAATTTGATGATGCTGTGGGCTTTGCGTATTTAACCATCCTCTCGCGCTCTCCCAGGTTTCTGTCATCTTTATCTAAATGAGAAAGAGTTTCCTCGTGGCTTTCGATTTGACGCGGATGAGATGAATTTCCCCACATCAGGACTGTGCTTTGCTGGCCTCATCTCAATGATTGACCCCCCAAGAGCCACTGTACCAGACGCAGTGATGAAGTGCCGCACTGCTGGTATCAGGGTGTGTTCATGTTGCCGCACTTAGACCGTTTGTTTTTAGATGGCTCGATTTCTAAAAGAAAAAAAAATTGCTTTCACTCATGTAATGCAAACTTTTCTCCTTACTTTTTATACGTTGGAACTTTAGGTTGTCATGGTGACTGGAGACCATCCAATTACTGCAAGGGCAATAGCAGCTAACGTTGGCATCATCTCAGAAGGCAGTGAAACAGTGGAAGATATTGCCCAGAGGAAGCGCATACCTGTCGAACAAGTCAACAAGAGGTGTCTCTCATTTCTCATTTCAGTGGCCTATCAGGGAATTTGTGGACTGTCCATATATTTGAATCTAATGCTTATTTCTTACATTTGTTCAGCCCAGCCTTCTATACATGTTTATTATTGTATGTAACTGCACAGGGAAGCTCGTGCTTGTGTGATCAGTGGTGGTCAGCTGAAAGACATGAGCAGCGACGAATTGGACGAGTCACTGCGGAACCATCCTGAGATGGTGTTTGCAAGAACGTCCCCTCAGCAGAAGCTGATTATTGTGGAGAGCTGTCAGCGTTTGGTAACTGCATATACACAGCGTCCTCTCACCGCACTCCCCCTGTCCTCATAACTTCTGGACTGACTTTTAAACATGATATGCATCTAAAATAAGTTATATAGGCGCATAATTTATGCACACACTCCATAAAGCTAATATCTTATTTACTGCGGTGCCCCTGTGAGGACAGTGAATGAAGAAGCAGCAGGGGAGGAGATTGGTTTGCATGTATTATTTTATCCAGTGTGCACGATCCAACCACACCTTCGGATTCGTGATGGATGTTTTCATCTCTCATCTCCCCAGGGATCCATTGTCGCTGTAACAGGTGACGGCGTGAACGACTCCCCTGCCCTTAAGAAGGCTGATATTGGCATCGCCATGGGGATCGCTGGCTCGGATGCTGCGAAGAACGCCGCAGACATGATCTTACTGGATGACAACTTTGCTTCTATTGTCACCGGAGTGGAGCAGGGTGAGACTTGTCTCCTGACAAAAAATATATATATATATATAAAATCTTAAAGGTTTGGGCTCAGATGACATCACCGAACTTAATGATGAATATTCTGTCCTGTATAAAAAGTGGTCGTACGTGGAGTGAATTTATAGCTTGTGTCTGTGTTTAAGGATGTCTCTGTTACTTAAAATATCAACGATTGTGAGGTAAAACCTACGGTGAATATAAAGATGCCGCAGCTGCATGTATTAAGCAACAAACAGTTGAAGCTAAAGCGCCCTTTTGCTGACACACGTGTGTGTGTGTGTGTGTGTTTGTAGGCCGTCTTATCTTCGACAACCTCAAGAAGTCTATTGCCTACACGCTAACCAAGAACATTCCCGAGCTGACTCCATATCTGATCTACATCACTGTCAGCGTGCCTCTTCCTCTCGGCTGTATCACCATCCTGTTCATTGAACTGGCCACTGACATTGTGAGTAATTATGTCATTACTACCAGTTCCCAGAGGAAGACAATTGCTTAATTATAGTCATTACACTCAATTTGTCTCAACAGGTGATGATTGCTGTTATCTTATATTTGCTTAGCACCACTCAAACACGGCCTTGTCCTTTCAGAGTGGCTGATTTAGTGATATGAATAGTAAAATAGCTACATTATTATATTCTTCACTCTCATATCTGCTTTGCAGTGATATCATGTATGTTTATTTCTATCTCTACTGCAGTTCCCCTCTGTTTCTCTGGCATATGAGAAAGCAGAGAGTGACATCATGCACCTGAAACCTAGGAACCCCCGGCGTGATCGCCTGGTGAATGAAGCCCTGGCTGTGTATTCATACTTCCAGATAGGTGAGACTATGAGTGTGTGTGTAATTAATAATCTGTTACACTGAACTGAATGATAAACACAAAAGTTGTGTCTCAGGCCACAAACCAATGTCTTCCACTGTTACATCCCTGTAGACAAGACAGTACCTCGAATACTCAGAATATCTCTTTTGGGCCACAGTTGACCTCTTATCCCATCTCTGTTTTAGGAGCCATCCAGTCTTTTGCAGGTTTTACAGATTATTTCACAGCTATGGCCCAAGAGGGTTGGTTTCCACTCTTGTGCGTTGGCCTGCGGTCTCAGTGGGAAGACGTCCACCTTCAAGACTTACAAGACAGCTATGGACAAGAATGGGTTAGTTTAGAACTTCCATTTTGCTTTCAGTGTTACCAAAAAGTGTTTTTTAACCAAATAACTTACTCCCTCATTTCCTCTTCTCTGTACACAGACCTACAGTCAGAGGCTGTATCAAGAATATACGTGCTACACTGTGTTTTTCGTCAGTATAGAGATATGTCAGATCTCAGATGTGCTCATCAGGAAAACACGACGTCTCTCTGTGTTCCAGCAAGGCTTCTTCAGGTCAGCAAAGACCCGTCTCTAACATGACTTACTAATATCTAATTCTGTCAGTGATTCTTTCAGGGATTATCATGCTTTTCGGAGTTGTTGGCACAGCAGGAAAAACACTTGAGCTGCAGCTTTTTTGTTAAGATGATAAATTAGTCAGGACAGTGGTCACATCAAAAGCGTGAATAGTTACTTTTTTAGACTGTTCTTGAGAGCTAAACCAAGTCTTGTTCAATTTTGTGAACAGTTCGATACATTTATCTGTTTTACCATAAGGTTAAACTTGTTCTAGTGAGTGATGGTAACAAGCTCTTACCAGGGAGTTTGACTACTTTATGCCTTCCTGTGTGCAGGAACCGAGTGCTGGTGAGCGCTATAATCTTCCAGCTCTGCCTGGGTAATCTGCTTTGTTACTGCCCTGGAATGCCCAATATCTTCAACTTTATGCCCATCAGGTAAAAAAAACAGATCCTCACTCACATGGTCAACATCTTAAAACCAAAGCTCAGACTGGATTAGAAGGAAAAAATATCATCAGTATGCTACAGAATGCATTTTTTAAAAACATTTTTATATTATACTAATTTTTTTCCCTAATGTCTGATTATTTTTGCTTGTACAAGAGCTAAAAAGTTCTTTAAATATTAACATTTGGTGTTTTCTCTCCAGGGTTCAGTGGTGGTTTGTTCCAGTTCCATATGGTATTTTAATCTTTGTCTACGATGAGATCAGGAAGTTGGGAGTGCGACGACACCCAGGAAGTAAGCTTCAAAAACCTTTAACTTCTTCAACCATCATTAAATCCTCTGTGCCCATTCGGTGATGATTAATCTATGGTTTGTCATTTCAGGCTGGTGGGATCAGGAATTATACTACTGAGATCATAGAAGCTACTTCAGCCTTTCATCCAACCACATGAATGAAAGCGTTCCTCACTGGCAGAATGTGACAAACCAAGAGGACTTCACTCACATCATTCATCTATATTTCATTAAGATTTATGTATTTAAAGCCTTTAATTTTAGCATTTTATGAATATTCAAAACTGCCTGAATGCTTCTGAAAATAAAAAAAAAAGGTGATCACTACTTCAAAAATTTCTGTTTTGTTGCCGCTCTTTGACTGAACTGTATTTATATTCATGATGAATTTTAAGACAAATCAATAACAAAATTATACATTAAAAAAATAATAATTATATCTTAGCATTAAAAATATTTCAAGGAAAGAGCTTGTGCATACTGGTGGATTAACCATTACAGAAACATAAAAAAATTATTTTGGTAATTACCAATACTGTTCATTTAGGGCAGCCATGACATAAACCTTATTAGACCATCAGCCAGTGGTGGTGGATTAATACATTTTTAACACTGTAAGTGTGCAAAAAGATATCTCCAAGAGAAATTTGATTTGAATTGTTTTAGACAAACACCAATAAACTGATAACAGCTCCACGCAGGACTGATACGTGAACTACAAATGTGAAGAGAAAAATTTTTGCATGCACCTCCATCTGTTTAATTTTAGTCTTCACCCTGTTCCTGGCAATGAAACGGTACTTGGTGGACTGACTACACACACAAGCGCAAATGGTCTGCGCACACTGATGGGTAATGAGTCTGTTAAGAGATGAGAAGTTAATGCGTTTCCTGTGATATCGTGTTGTTTCATTAAAAAAGAGATTTGCAGTTTGTTTGTGGGCTCCTGCTTTGAAGCCTCGAGCTGATCCTTTCAACAGTTTCCACTTTAAAGAAAGAAAAAAGAAAGAAAAAGAAAATCGGACTAAAGACTGCATATCTTGCATTAAAGCCTATTTTATGGTTAATTAGACCATAGTTTACAATATGAACATCGTACTGCATTAAATAAGATTTGAAGTGTTTACTGAGGGTATGAATAAGTGAGCGGTAGGGTCATTTTATACATTCTTTTTGCATCCAGAAGATTCGCCTCCTGCTGGCCCTTACAAAAAACAGCATACATTATGATTTCAGACTAACAAAACAGGTCAAAAACAGTGATTTTATTATTTCCCCGTGGCTCTGATTTCTTTGGGGGCTGTCAAAAATACTTTTATACAGAAAAAAATTCTCGCAGTCTCAGTTAAAACAAAAAGAATACACGTAACAAATCTTTTGTATTCAAAAATGACTTTTTCCTTCTTCCATCTCCAAGCTCCTGTCTTGCTTCAGCTGTACCTGCGTCTTTGCATTCAGTTTCTTTTTCTGTCTCTACTCGACCTTCCAGATGGCGATCTTGCCATCACGACACGCAGAACCACTGAGGACGTAGCGATCCTCTGCAGAGCAGAGTGTCTGAATGCTGTCTGAATGGGCCTGCAGCTCCTTTGCTACCGTATGGCTCTCTAAGTCCACTACCAGAACCTGGCTACTCAGCTGACCGTCACACTGACCTCCAGCATACCTCCATCCACGACAGCCAACCCAGATCTGAGAAGATGAAAGCACATCAAGGAGAGGTAGCAGTGGCTAAATGACAAATTTTAAATGATTCAAATAACTGAATGGCTGGCAAGTTTACGTAAACCTCACAAGACATGCTGACAACAACAAAAGTATCAACAGACAGCAAATGAAAACAATTGCAAGATCATTTTGTGACCTGACACGCTATAAAAACTCACCTGGTCTTTGACACGAATCATACAGGTGACTCCTGAACTCCGTGGCAGGGAGATTATTTTGAATGGATGTCTGTGGTTGTTTGTGTGCCAGAGAACCAACTCTGCTGAGGCTGCACAGCTTGCCCACAGCTGCCCCCACTGGAACAAACACACAAAGCTGCCACATGTGTACTCGTAAACAAACAGTCCAGTGACAAACACTAAACACCGACAGAATGCATTTATCTTTAGTCAGCAACCCAAACTAATATGTGGTTCCATCTCAGGTCAGTCAAGTTTAAAACCATTAATTACAGCAGCAGAGTAGTTAGAGTTTGGCATCTAGGCTGATGGACATGGACTGACAGACTGAATGATTAACTTCCTAAATTTACTGACATATTAGCGAGGATTACAGAATCACCTCTGGAATGACAATGAAGCTGCTGAAACTACTGGGCATGCTCCATACGTCCTTGGGAAGTGTTATCTTTCTTTGTGATGTTCCACTCTTTTTCAGTTCCACAATGGTGTCACCACAACCTGCACAAACACACACACGCAAATCGTTATCCAAACTCGTTTGGATTGATGTGTAGACATGATTGGTTAAACCACCAGGAAAAAAGAGTCAGGTGCATTCAGTCAGAAAGCTGAAGAGATACCTCTGAGCACTGAGAACAAGTGGAGCCCTTGAGGGAGAACTCGTTAGCACTGCTACACATAATCAGTCACATTGATGAAATTAGGGAGAAACAGCCTAAGATTAAAAATCAAGAGGAGCCCGTGTGTACTCACAGCACCACAGAGTGCCGCCATGGATCTGTATGGAGGAGAGAGAATCACAGCTGAGGTGGAACTGCCGCTTCACTTTAAGACTGGATGAGTCCCACTGCAGGACCGTCCCATCGCAGCTGCAGGAGTATGTCAGCTGACTGGGGAAGAAGCCTCATTTAATACACACCAACATGTTCATTTACACATTGACTGCTTTCACCTTTGTGTGTTTTTCTGCTTTATATGAGCTACAGACCATCATGTCTCTACCTGCTGGTGTCCACTGAGAGGCCAGTCACTTCATGTCTGTGTTCTGTCAGCTGTTTGTTGCAGGACATGCTGTGAGTGTCGATAATGTAGATTACAGAGTCCTGAGAACCAATCCACACCTGCTCCTGGACCAGTCCCATCATGCAGTTCTACACAGAGGATAAGATATATTTGATTTATCCTGAAGTTGGGAAATTTCTTTTGTTACAGCAGTTAAGTTAAACACAAGAAACATATCGTCACCCTGTTAAAATAATAGCCTGAGTCAGTGCTTCCCGAATTCAAGAGTGCTGCGCCCCCCCTTAAAAACCTGAGAAAAAAAATTAGGCCATTATTTTAAGAGGGTGGTGATATAACACTTTAAATAAGCATAGTTTGATCAACCCACAGAGGGCTGAATTCAAAGACAATTCAAAGTGAAAAATGATGCAGCAGGCTAGTCCATTTTGTGGAAATTTCATTGCAACAACTCAAAATGTTACTCAGTAGTTTGTATGGCCCCCCACATGCTTCTATGCATGCCTGACAGCGTCGGGGCATGCTCCTAATGAGATGATGGATGGTGTCCTGGAGGATCTCCTCCCAGATCTGGACCAGGGCATCACTGAGCTTCTGGGCAGTCTGAGGTGCAACCTGGCAACGTCAGATGGACCAAAACATAATGTCCCAGAGGTGTTTTATTGGAATTAGGACAGATGAGTGTGGGGGCCCGTCAGTGGTATCAATTTGTTCATCCTTTAGGAACTACCTTCATACTCTCACCACATGAGGCTGGGCATTGTCGTGCATCATGGGGAACCCAGGACCCGCTGCAACAGCGAGCGTCTGACGATAGGTCCAAGGATTTCCTCCTAATACCTAAAGTTACCAAACCGCTCATGCTGAACAATGAACTGAACTCTATGAATATATTGCTTTATGGAAGTTGTAGAGATTTCACACTGTAAAAGTGTGACAAAAATCAAGAAGAAGAAGAATCACAAAACTTTTCGAAATTGTGACAAATTTGGGAAATTATGCCTAATTTTATTAACATCACTATATCTTAAAACAAAAAGGTATTAAAATGTCTGTTTTACTTCTATTATTCTCTATGAGTAATATTAAGCACTGAGGACACTGTTACTGAGAACAACTGAGTGTTGCACTAAAGCCCTGGACCAAAACAAATGGGTGCATCGACCGCGCTTCACATTCTCTGCACGGTGTAGTAAACATAGACTGTGGATAAACAATTGGATGTCGCCTCTGGGTCTGAAAATTGAAGCTAATGTGGAAATGTCCCAACCCTCCTGCCAGCAGAAGGGAAGAAATTACCCAACTTTACACTTGCAGTGTATTTGTAACTCAATATATTTGGTACCATTATCTGGTATACAAACATGATATATGACCACAGGTGTGGTCCAAAAACTGGCAGATGGTGTGCTAATACTGCAAGATGATCTAAAAAAAAATCTAAAAAAAAACTCAAAAACATTACTTCAGCAATCTAGCAATGCACTCCTATATAAAAACATACTGTTGTTGCAGCAAGTCAGACAGTTATGAAAATGTATACACATATGCAGAGGTACTCCTTAAAATCTATAAAGATGTTTCAAGACATTTTCATGCACAGAATCGATGGAGAGACAAATTAAATAAATAAATCATAACAATATACAGAACGCGTCCACACACCAGCTGTGACTCTCCAACCTGGATGCAGTCCTGCAGCATGGACCAACTCGCTGCATCAAATACAACCACCTTGCCCCCACTGAGAGCCACCCACAGCTTTGGGTTCATCTCACCCGCTGAGCCATTACCAGTCAGCTGACCTGAAATGAGAAAGAAGCTTGAAAAAGGCGAGAGAAAAGTGGACAACTGAATTATAAAAAGCATTTCCTGAGCTGGTGGAGCGCTGCCTCCAATTCCCAAATATTACTCTTCATGGTTCTGTATTCAGAGGCTACCTGGAGTGTAAAGCAGCACGTGTACAGTCTGAGGTTCAGCCATGTCCAGTGATGGGTTGATCTTGTGTTTCAGAGTCTCTGAGGTAGTTTTGGGTAATATCATAGGCACTGGCCAGAGACAAAAACAATAAACAAATATCAACAAAAGACAAACTGAGACAGAGAACATAGAGGGGGAATAATCAGTGGATTAGGTCGGCTCTAAATATCAGACTTTCAGTCTTTTGTAGCTTGTAGCATAGCTCCACTGAACAAATCCAGGTGGTGTGGCATCTGTCGCTTGTACATTGTTATGCTTTGATTTCTAGTGATGTTATTGTTGTGCTACACAACACATTTTTTTGTAGTTGTTAATATCTGTAACTATAATGTCTTTATCATTGTGGTTGTATTTATCTGACAGTTGCTACAAGACATCGATGGAAATTCCAAAAGGATGTTATTATCACCACTACAGCTACAACAGGCAAAAACCTACTATTCATTCATAAATTAATGAACAGCATGTTATTAAGTGTACTATGAACATACTATTCTGTCTTTTATATATTTCTAAAAATTGCACAATTTGACAGAAACAGCCAAAAAACAAAAAACAAAACAACTCAGAGCTCAGACCTTCATGTTTGATTTTATCAAAGTAAGCCAGCTTTGAAGCAGCAGTGACGGATCTCTGATTCTGCAAGCAGCCTGTGACAGCATCCATTAGCAGGACGTTGGTTAGAGCCTGAGTCATGTACTGAGGGTCCTAGAGACACATAAAGTGAGATAAAAAGTGAAAATAATCAAAGAATTAAAAGAATAAAAACCGGAGTATAGCAAAGTAGCTAAATCAATAACACTGCAACAAACACTAT
>JAVDPK010000264.1:1754057-1768770 GCA_034780415.1 Cichlasoma orientale
TGTGTGTGTGTGTGTGTGTGTGTGTGTGTGTGTGTGTGTGTGTGTGTGTGTGTGTGTGTGTGTGTGTGTGTTTAAGAGACAGCAATCACAAATATACATAAGGCAAAATTATGGCGTGGGATAGCAATATATTATAGTTTTTTTTATTCTAGTTTTACTTTAAACCCTTCGAGGCAGCTCTGAGCTGAGGCTACTCGCACTTGCAGAGCTCGCTGTTGGTCTTTCAGCACACCGTGATTGGGAAACATATCACAAACACCTAACACGTCATGTGAATCTTGATTTTTTAAGAAAACGTGACTGTTTCATGGCAACGTACCAGCTGAGAAAAAGGAGATCAGTCAGATGAGTAACTGAAGTCATCAGCGCTGATGAAATTAGGGTGTCCTTAAATCCTAATCCAAAAATCCTTCATCGCTGTTCAAAGACGCTTCAGCTTTCAGTGACCTTTGCACCTTTGTATCTTCATCCACTTTTATGTAAGCCGTCGTTCTGAATTAAGCAGTTCATCATCAGGTAGAATTTCATTTGTGTTTCCAGTGCGCCGGTCGTGTCTGTCAGCGGCAATAATCAACGCTCTTCTTCAAATCTGTGAACGAGATGTCCTTGTCCATTCTGAATCTCTCTCATTTTTTCAAACACCCTCACATCCATCATCCACTCCATCTGTTGTTGTAAATCTCACCTGTTTCCTTATTTCTCTCTTCTTCCCCTCTTTCTCCTTTTAGCATAATTTTTAGTCTTTCTCATCATTCAGTGGCTCAGGCTTAATACCTTCCTCCCTCACTCTCTAAAGCTCCCTTCAGTTTGAACCTCAGACAGGAAGTCTTAAAATGTGTTTACATTCTGTGGGACATGTGTGCCTATGTACACCACACACACACATCAGTGTTAAAGCGCAAGTGTGCACACACACAGCACATGTTCTGAAACACATTAGATGCTTAAAATGGACCTGCTGTGTTTTTCCCTGCTTTTCTTTCATATACACCCTGTCACGGTGATAGATGCTCATATTAAATGTGGCCACGCGCCTGCTGTTCAGACCTTTTGTTTTTGCTGAGTGACCAATCAGAAAAAAGACAGACACACAGCCTGTTCACGGTCCAAGAGGTTTTTTATTAATATTTAAAATAATTAGTCTCATTAGTGTTTCATCTTAAAAAGTCCTTTAAAAAAAAAAAACAAAATTAGAAAGAAAGCCCAACAATCACATGGCCCTCTATGAGCAAGCACTTGGCGACAGTGGGCAGGAAAAAAACCCTTTTAACAGGAAGAAACCTCCCTGTACTTTTTGCGTATAACCTAAATACAAGAATGTAAATAAATGCATCTGACTAAAAGTTGCCGCTTTATAACTACTCCCCGGTTCAGTCCTCCCGCAGTGCTGCAGAGCGGGACAGGTTTGCATCTCCTGGTTTCCTGACAAGAGGATCATCATCACTCATAACTTGTCAGGCTCGCTTGAAAAGATCCGGAATAACGGATGCCAAGAGAAGCGTCATGGATCAACCTGTTAGAACGAGAAGTGTAAGGACAGAGAGGAAAGAAGTGCAAGGAGCAGGGGCAGGAGAATATTTTAGAGAAAGCCTGAGAGAAAAACAGGGAGTATATCTGTCTGTATGTGTGGGTAACAAAAAGACAGTTACAGTATCTGATGTGCTGGTGAATGTATGCCTTTAGAGAGATGGTGCATCAATGTGTGGCTCACAACCAGAGAATCTGGAAGGTTTGGTTTATATCATTCTGAACGATGATGCATCATGACAGATGTTGAAGTTTTTGCACTTCTTAGATTGCTGCAGCCATCTGCAGCAAAAATTCCCTTTCTTTTGCAAAGTCTCCTGGCTTCCTTGTGTAATGGAAATGATGAGAAGAACAATTTATTGATTGTGCAAACAACTACATGTATCCCTGCTGACAAGATGCATAAGTGGAAAATGTGAAAGGAAACACTCACAGCCCTCTTGCAGCCATAGCACAACACATCGGAGTACTGAAGAAAAGCGCTTTTAAAGACTCGTTTAAATCACTTGATGATTAAAATGTGATCCTGAGAACCACGCATTAGGAAATCAGCATTTCCTCAGCCTGTCACATTATTGTGGAGTCCCTACGCAAACGATAACGTCCTTAGAGACTGGCACCAAACTAACTTTATACCATTTCCCACCACGTCTTTTTGTTTTATTTTAATTATATCTATTTTTATTTTGAGGGGGCTCTCTGCAGTGCACCTCGTATCCAAAGTCTACGGTCTCATCTACAGTCTAATCGCCAGTGGTGATTGTTTAACCAAATGTCAGACTTTAGAAACTTTATGATTTGTCCCAGACTTCATGTTTAACTCTCTGTCAACCTGACACAATGCAGGTTCACAGCCCTGTCCTCACATCTCTGGATGACTAATCTACTACCACATAGAAAGAAAGTGAGAATGTGACCTGGTTTTGTGCCTTGGGATAAAATACCCAGTAGCAAAGTGGTAAAATGATGTCTGTCACTGTCTTAAATTGGATATTTAGCCAGGTAGGTAGCCTAATCATGATGGATCTCACAGAAAGTAGTTTGGTTTGGTAAATGTCTGTGACTACAGACTGAAGTATATGAGCATTACTGACTCTGTCTGGACGTAATATGTTTGCAATTTCTGCTTTTAGCTTATCATCCAAACTCACATTGAACACTAGCAGTGTAAAAATGCACTGCCAAAAGAAATAAGAGTGAACTTTAAGGTTATTTTGGAACAGCAGCTGAGCGTGTGAGAGAAATGATGCGTATGACTCTTATTGTAGATTGGGATGCAGGTGAAGTGAGGCATTAACCCAACATCCAAGGATGTGAGTACATTTGCTTTTCTGAATGCAGCACATGGTCATTCTACTCTTAATAAAGGAGCAGAAAGAACAGTGAAGTGGTCAAGATTAGCGAGTGTCATGTAATCTGTAATCATAGACATCATCGTCATTATTACAGATTTATATCACTGCCTGCAGTTATAAATATTTGATTACTACAGAGCCTCAGACAACAGGGTCTTGAATTTAATGACAGAAGCCACTGGATACGTGTAAGACTACTACACACACTGCAGCACAATGAAGAGCATTAAGGGCTGAAAGGACTGCTTGGAAGCAAGATGGAAGAAAAGTGCAGTAGTTGTTTTTTTTGCCAAGAAATAACTCAGAGTGCTCTATGAAGAGTCACTGAATGGTGTACAATGAGAAACAGAATAAAGACAGGTCTTTTTTATTAACTGCATTTCTACTGTTATATTTACACTGGGGTGGTAGCTTGAGAAAAAGTCATCCTCTAGTACAGGGGTGGACAATGAATTTATCTAAGGGGCCACATGAGAAACTGGGACTGTTGTGAAGGGAAGCGCCAATAAGCGGAACTCAATTCTGCTCAATATTAATTAATTTTCAAGATGTAGATGTAGTAAAAACGCCAACATTTTATCTCTATTTAAACAACATTCCCCCCAAATTATCATGAAAAAATGTGCATGTTTTTGCAAATTTTCAAAGACTTCATGACTTCATCTGCAGTTTTTCAGCTGTTCTTGTTCAGTGAGCGAGAGCTAGTCTGTTTTAGGTTCAAAAGACAGTCACATCAACAGCTCTGGAATGCCCTTGCCTTCATCTCACAGAACCCTCAAATTTCTGCTCTCAGGTCCCATACTCTTTTTAGCACTTTGTTCTCCCAAGCTGAGTGCATGGCTTTACCTCTGACTTCAGTAAATACTGTATTTAGTCCAATGTCTTAGTAAAAACTGCACAGTGTGCATCAATCTTTTTCAGTTAAAGCACTTGTACACTATTACAGAAACATAAACCATCATTTTGATGAGCAGCTGTGGCATAAACCTTACATTGGGTTGTGGTCTAATAAATGTGGTAAGCAGCAATTAACCTACACGGGCCAGTCAGGGACAACCAAAGGGCTGGATGTGGCCCAGGGGCCATAAAGTGTCCAAGTCTGCTCTGCTTGACTCACTTTTATCAGCAGCATAATCTGACAAAGTGGCAGTTACACTTCCTAATTTGGTAAATGTTGATTGGCTCCTAATCTACAGCCCTACAAATTGTACACTAACAGGTGAAAGAGACTGACTCAAAGATTTTTTCACAGCCTTAAATAAAAAATACAAAAAGAAAAGGCAACGTGGTTCCACAGCAAAGTAGTACAGCTCTGAATTACTGTCTCCCAACATCTTCAAGTTAAGAATTTGTAACCTGCTTACCTGCTTCTGAGTTATTGATTCACTTCTCTATCTGCTCCTTACTCCTGTGGAAAAGTATAACAGTGAGAAGCTGAGTGAATGCACGACACCTTGGAGTCAGTAAATTATCCAACACGAGTAGCTTGGGGGAATAAAAGGAAAAGTTAAGTTATAATTTATCGGAAATGATCCACTTTAAACTTTAAGCCAGTCCTCTTAAATATGCATTCCCTGGCCACGTTGTTGGGTACACCTGTTCAATTGTGCATTAATGCAAATGTCTATCAGCTAACACAGCAGCAGCAACTCAGTGCATTTAGGCTTGTAGACACAGTCAAGATGACCTGCTGGAGTTCAGAGTGAGTAATAGGATGGGGGGAAAAAAGGTGATCTAAGTGATTTTGAATGTGGCACAGTTGTTAGGAGCAGATGGACTAGTCTGAATATTTCAGAAACTGCTGATCTACTGGGATTTTCCCAAACAACCGTCTTTAGGGTTTACAGAGAATGGTCCGAAAAGAGAATATATCCAGTGAGCGGCAGTTTTCTGAGCGAAAATTCCTTATCGATGCCAGAGGTCAGAGGAGAATGTCCAGAATTCTTTGAGCTGGTTGGTTATTTCAATTACTGTTAATTCTCCTCTCGCTACAACCAAGAAATGCAGAAGAGCACCTCTGAGCACACATCGAACCTTGAAGCAGATGGGGCTACAGCAGCAGAAGACCACGCCAGGTGTCACTCATGTCACCTAAAAACAGTAAACTGAAGTTTCTAGTTTGGACACTAGAAGATTAGAAAAACGCTGCTTGGTCTGATGGGCGTCAATTTCTGCTGCATGGATCCATCCTTGCATCAACAGTTTGGGCTGCTGGTGATGTAATGGTGTGAAGGATATTTTCTTGGCACACCTAGTACCGCGCAAACTTTATGCACAGGTGACAAATCTGCAGCAACTGTGAGATGCTATCAGGTCAAAACCCTCTGAGGAATGTTACCAGCACCTTGCTGAATCTTTGCCACGGAGAACTCGGGCAGGTCTGACAGCAAAAATGAAATAATACACACTTCACCATTCATGACAAGACTTAGATCAAAATTTTATTTTCAGGCACACATATTGTAGTTTGAGATATTAGACATTGTTACTTGGCACTAGTTCGGAGGCTAAAACCACACATTCTGTAATTTTTTCCCATATTATTCATTTTTGCTGTCATATGTAAAAAGATCGATTTACAAAAAGTGTTGCAGCAATTGATAGATGATGGCTACTCAGTTAAAAAAAAAAAATACACACAGACTTTAAAACCAATAACTGTAATTTGAAAGAAAAGCTACATTAATGAAGTCCTAGAAGCATACATTCATCTCTCCTTGTGATCCTCTCCTCACAGTAAAACCAGTTTAAGGCCCCTTTGGTCACAAAATGAACATGTTGGATCATAAATCTCTTTCCTAACCAACAACAACCCTTTGAATCATGCTGTTACATTAATATTAGCATTTCATAAAGTTCAGGTGGAGTGATTATACTCCCCACAGTTAAAGACGAGTAAACCCTCTCTGGAAACAGAGTAAACAAAATCCTGTCTGCTGTTCTCGCAGCACCAATAACAATAAATTCACCATAAATATGAATCCCAAACTGACCATCAGAGGGTTTTTTTTTTACAAGGCACTAAAATAAAAATCACCTGAGTATGATGCTGCATGTCACATCACCTTTCTCCTTATGTTACAGTAGCGTTTCAAGATAAACATTTGTTGTTGTTTTTTCCCCAGTCTATCCTAGCAGGAGGAAGACACACCAGTCAATGCACCTAATGTAAACATGCTACAACCACAACACAGTCAATGTGATCAGCTCTTCCTGACATGTAGAAGTAGAGGACAATATGTGTTACAGTACCTGCATTGTAGATTAGTGGTATTTACACACAAGTCAGAAAAATGTGTTAAGTTGTACGAATATACACGTGTATTAGTCTCCCTCGTGTCTGTAATGGATGACGTAGTAGTCGTGGACGTACATCAGGATTGCGAACGGCTGCCCGATAATGATGGAAATCCAAACTGCAGCATTGCCGTAGTTTCCACGCAGGAAGCGGCCGACAAACCACGCTAATGGAAGCTGGTGAGCAAATAAAACATATCATTAAAAAAAACACAAGTGGTGATTGTGCCACATCAGAGAAACAGCTAATGGAAAGTAGCCTTTATATTGCCTTCTGTTCTAGCCAGTTACCATTGGTGCATCAAATATCCCCTGCTATGCTAATGAGGTTCTTTATTAAGTTAAATATACTGGAGTCAAACAAAGAAATATCATGAATACATCTTTTTTTACCCCTCTGTATGACTCAGCTACACACACTGTTTACTTGCTTCTGGCCTTTCTATAGTGCTTTTTCTTTTAGCCTTTTAAAACACAGAAGGAATTTGACCCCATATTATGAATGATTTATAATATCAGTACAGTGCAACGTTTGTGTCAGCTACAGCTGTATGTTTATCACCTGTGGTTTGTACTGGGTCTTACCTGCGCCATCATGCCCATAAAAGCCCAAAATCTGAACATCCTGAGAGGAACACTCACCAAGTACTGACACGGAAACAGACAAGGAAAGAAAATCAAAATCATCAATCTCCAGCTATAATCTCTATAAATATAATTAACAATCTGCACCACACTGATAAAGACCTAAAACAATGTGTATGATATTCTAGGTCAACGTGCAGTCATGTGAAATTTTTTTTTTTTTTTACAGGACTGTATGCAATCCAGTGAAAAACTAAACACACCCCATGACTCAATTACGTGTACAATCACCTTTAGCAGCAATAACTTGAAGCAATAATAATTTTCTGTATGACTTAATGAGTCTCTCACATCATTGTGGAGAAATTTTGACTCACTCTTCATTACAACATGGCTTCTGTTCATTGAGGTCTGGACTTTGGGTCATTGCAACACTCATCTTTTCTTTTACAGCCGTTCTGTTGTGGATTTGTTGCTGTGCTCGGGATCATTGTCCTGCTGCACAATCCAGTTTCAGCCAAGTTGGAAGACGGCCTCACGTTTGACTCTAGAATACTTTGGTATACAGAGGAGTTCATGGCCGACTCAATGACTGCAAGGTGCCCACATCTTGTGGCTGTAAGACAAGCTCATCACCACCAACGTGCTTGACAATTGTTATGAGGTGTTTGCGCTGATACGTTGTTTTGTTTTCACCAAACATCTCCACTCTGGTCTCTTCTCCAAAGGACACTGTTGTAGAAATCTTGTTTGTTCAGACACAACTCTGCAAACCTAAACTGTGTTGCCATGTTTGTTTTAGAGAGAAGACGCTTTCTCCAGGCAATCTTTCCAAACAAACCATACTTGTTCAGTCTTCTTCTAATTGTACTGTCACGAACTTTAACATTAAACATGCTAACTGAGGTCTGTAGAGTCAGAGATGTAGCTCTTGAGTTTTCTGCGGCTCCTCTGAGCATTGCACAGTCTGATCTCGGGGTGAATTTGCTGGGCATCCACTCCTGGTAAGTCTGTGGCATTGTGTTCACACACACCTGAATGCTCCGGACCAGTAAACTGCCAAAATTTCTGCTTTTATAGAGGTGCTCACACTTGCTGCTCCTTAGCCTCTTAATTCCTATGAAAGTGGTAGGCGTGTACTTAGTTTTCCACAGGACTGTAAAAGGTCAGCAGAAAAGGCAGTTGTGGTCTCTGTGCTTACCTCATGGAAAAAAGCTGACAAAAAGAAGACAGCTGATTGGCTCAACATTTTACCGACTCCTCTCCTCAGAAGCGGCTTGTAAAAGTGGCTGCAAACCACACAGAAGGACAAATATAACAATGGGTGAATACATACATTTAAAATCAGAGAGACAAATATATTAATTATATACATTTCTATAGGGACTATTATTGTTATTATTACAGAAATTGACTGAGAACAAAGTATTTTTTTTTCAGTAATTTTTCGATGTGTACTACTGATGAATGTGCTGTAATTATGTCTCTGTGAGAGAAAATACACTTCAGGAGGCATTGTGTTTACTTCATCTTGTTTAATAGAAATATATTTGCTGCTGCTGTATTTACCACCGCCGCTTCTTCAATCACAGCCAGATGAATCAATTTCCTAAATACATCAGCGTGCCTTGTTAAGCGCGTCCCCCTGCATCAAATTCACTGCTGTCTCCTGTGCCGAGTTCTATAATTTAATTCCTCCCTTCTAATGTCTCAGTGTGTGAATAATTCACTTTACCGCAGACACCACTTGTGCACCGGGATGTTCCAGTTCTGCCAGAAATATGTCACTGACTCTGAATTCCTAAAAAAAAAAAAAAAAAGTCAGCAAACAGTGAGCTGAAGGATTACAGCCTCGCAATAATGGATTTAAAGCAGTTTGATTAATATTAATAGATATTAAAAAAAAATTTGACTGTCTCACAGGACAAAAGAAAATGAAACAAATTATCCCACAATGCACTCAATGACACCCATTTACAAATATTGGAAACACACAAATTGATCCATAAAATTTATTCCTTCGATTACACAAACGGCACTGATATAAACCCAAATAGATTCATGAGTATGCACATAAATCGCCTCTCATGCACACATGCAATTACTAGTGCATGTAGCTACTCTGAGCCAGTCCTTGAGCATAGTCCACCACACCTCATAAAATTCATAAATACAGACAAATATTTACCACCAGTCCTTGTAAAACTGCCTGTCACCAAAGCGCAGCAGCTCAGCTGTGAAGTTCATAGATGAGTGGAAGAACGAATAGAAAAACATCAGCCAAAGCAAGTGATTAGGAACCTGGAAAGACAAATTCAAGACTCATGAACAAGAACAAAATATACACTGATGACCTCCACTGCCCACTGTGCCGTTGAAATACTTCAATGTAACTCCAAAATCCCAAGAAACTCTCAATACACACTGTAACTGTTTACAATTTACATCTACAGATGGGGACAGAATCATTAGCCCTCCCTATGAAAATGCCTCTTTTTTTTAAAAGTATTTGCCAAGTGCTGTTAAACAGAGCAAGGAATTTTTTTCATGCAACTTTTCCAAATATCCCAGTTTTATTTTGGATGCTCACATTATTTTACTTTGCACAGAGAAACAAAATAATTTCACAAAAACCAAAAACTACTTATTAGCCCCCCTGATGCTAATAATCAATTGTGTATTCTTTTTACTGGACAACAGCCTGCAGTCATTTGTTGTAGTTTTCAACAAGCCTCACACACGTCTCCTGAGCAATCCCAGCCCATTCTTCGTTGGCGAATCTCTCAAGCTCCTCCAGATTTGATGGTCTTCCGGAAGGAACCTTGGTCTTCAGTTCACCCCACAGATTTTCAACGGGATTCAAGTTAAGGCTTTGTGAAGGGCAGTCAATAATGTTCACTTTGGTCTTTTGGAGGTAGTTCTTCACAAGGAGCGACATATGTTTTGGGTAGTTATGCTTTGTGAGCGTCAATGATTCTTTTTCCTCAGGTCTAAACTGATTTCTTTTGTTTTTGGCGTGATGCTTTCTCAAGGGACAGCTCAACCCCCGGCTGAGGTTTTTATACTGTTTGTAAATTGGAAGATAACCCTCGGTTTTACAAGTTTTGAGCATTACAAAGTTAAAGCACATCATTGCTATGGCTCAATAAAAAAGGTTGGTTTTTCAAGGTGCTAATACTGACCCTATAATAATACTGACCCTGGCAATTTTTGTTTTTTTCTGAAATAATTTATTAATAATTTATGCTTTCTAAATAAAAACCAGTATGTTTAGAAATGCTGTGTTGAAAAGCTCTTGCTCCGTGTAAAAAAAAAAACATTACTTGGGAGAATTCTGACAAAAACTTTAAATTTCATTGGGGGGGGCTAATAATTTTGTCCTACACACTGTATATGCTGATAAAGGTCACTTAGATTTCCATTCCCTTTGTATAATGACTGGGAAGCAGCACTACAGTTTTAGCATGATCTCTGTTTATAAATAAACTGTAGCCTAATACTGCAAGTCCAAAACACTGCCAATTACAAGAAATGAAAAATAAACTACTCTGATGTTTTGCTTGGCATCATTCTCAAGACTGGAGCTCTGTTTTTAATGACTTTCATATCATAGACGTTCAGCTGTGAGTGAAAATTACAGTGGAGTTTTTGCTCACAGCTAATCGCAGGAGTCTCTCAGTCATCCTGGACAGATCCATGTCCTAGAGGAGAGAAAACAAGAAGAGAGGCACGAACTGACAAATATACAGTAGCACTTCCTGTTGGTAGCTTCTGGGTCATTTTGCCCGCCTTACCTCTAGTGGTTTCATTGAGCTCTGAATGATGGGAATCATCCACTGACAGAAAGAGAAGAAAAAAAAATGTTAAGCTACTTTGAGACATGAGCTGCAATGCATGCATTTTATACGGTAACGTCATATTTGTAACAAAGTCATTTCACATAGCAGATTCGGGCAAATCAGTTTTGGCTGATCAGACTGTACCTGCTGAGTGAGACCAACTAACAGCTGGATGAAGAAAAGCTGAGGAGAAAAACAAAAATTGCTGGTGACATGATTTCAGAGAAATAAATTGCCATTGCCAGAGATCAACAGAAAACAATGAGAGCAAATTATATTACAAAAAAAGACATCCAGTTTCACTCTTAAGGGATGTACCATTTTGTCTGACTTGTTGAACTATGCCCAGATCTCAGTAATGTCATACATAAGCTATATCATATGCATAACCCAGGATTTTTGTATAACCATGCCACCCTCGTCACAATCACTTACAGTGGGAAGGAAAAACCTTTTAACAGGAAGAAACCTCCAGCAGAACCAGGCTCAGGGAGGAGCAGCCATCTGCCATCCGAACAAGTCAAACTCTTTAGCACTTTTTAGGTGATGCTTGTAAAATGCGAGTGTGTTTCTGTGCTGACTTGAACATGCAGCTACAGTAAAAGCAGTGTTTAATAGGTGATGCTGATATGAGACATTTCCTCACCATCTCAAATAGTCTCCTTAGCAGGAAGCTCATGCGAATTTTAGGAGAACGCGGGAAGTTGAGCTCATAGCACAGAGTCGGAGCCAAGATGAAGTAGTACATGTCTACAGAGATGGAGGAGGTCAGTGTGGCAGTTAATCAGAAAATGTGACATAATAAAAACAGAGGCAGCAGTACATGAGAAACTGATCAACTAGCAAACAATAATAGGCTGCTTTGAGTACCTCGGAGGGTGAGGTTGCCAGGATAGCACACCTTGCGTTCACCTTCATAGAAATGCTGTTCCGATGGGCCTGTACCAGACATAATAGAAATTTACAAACAGCAATGTCACAGTTTATGTATGCTTTATTTAAAATTTCTTCTAAAAGCTGTTGCATCAAAGGTCCGCCAGTAGATGTCACCATAACAGCATGAGCGATGTACTGAAAGCTCTTTTTGGGTACAGACCAAATCACACTGAAATACATTTTAATCATAAAAATAACCTGATTACTTTCCTATGATTAAAAACAGATTTCAGTGAAGGCAAAATCTAACTCTTCATAATATCCATGTGTATATGTAACTTACAAGACAGTGACCTGGACAGTTTCTTGGCCTTGATCATGCTCAGCTCCCTGCACCACAAGTTGACATCCTTGTAGGAGTGCAGTTTAAGTAAGAGAATGGTGTAAGTACCGAGTGCGAATAAACCTCCAACTGTCATGGGGAGAGGAAGAAAAAGAGGTAAGAATTAACACTGTGATGTGGACAAACTAATCCAGGAACATGTAATTAGCTCACATACAGTAAGGAATAAGATGTTGAGGAAGATATGGGGGAATGCCAGTAGACAACAAAAAATAGTGAGGAAGAATGGATGAGGAGGACAAAGAGGTAAAACTAAGAGGAGGACAATGTGAGCAAAAAATATGGGATGTATGTTAGAAGGAGAGCCAGGGACAGAATGGAAAACAAAGAGTAAAGAGGTAGGAGAGAGAAAAAAGGAAGGGAGACAGACAATGAGAGGCTGTCATTTGATCTGGAACAAACAGCAAAACAAGCTCAGCTAAATAAATCATCTCAACTCAAAGTATAAGAGCAGTCTAACTGTGCCAAGGACATTATTACATTGTCACCATGTTGTTGTTGTTTTGAGTGTGCACTCACAAACCAGTGCCAAAGTTTTGTTAATTGGCCAATGAGGAAAAGCTGATTTGAAAGGAGATCAATAAACATATTTTGTAAATTGCAAGCACACGCATACACCAGCTTGCCTAGCAGGGCTTTATCAATAGTCACCATATGCATGATAGAAAAGGATCAAGCCGAACAAAGAACAAAAACACACACAAACACACACTCGTATATGTGGACAAACACTCAGACACACACACAAACAAAAACTGCCTGTTGTGCCAGCAGGGCGAGGAGGAGGTCAGCACACCTGGCAGCAAACCATACCAGATCTTATCCATTAACCATCTGTCTCACTGGCTCAGTGTGACTCCTAAACAGCTAGATTTTCTTCAAGACAGTGACTCCATAGATAGGCAGCATAAAAAACAAACACACACAGGTGAGCTTGAGTGGGGAAAAACATGCCAGAAGCAGCCCTCTCTAGGATGTGGTGTCACTTCCCGCTGTACCGCGCTATGCAAAGAAAGCTTTGATAGCTAAATGTGTAAAGTGGCTGAGTCATAGTTTGATAAGTCGACTAAGTGTGTGCTTAAGAATGTTACAGGATGTTTTACACCTGCTTATAATATCTGGGATTTTTATTTTTTCCAGTTTTTCCAAATAAACAAAAATCTCACTGTTATTAACCTGTGAATAAGGTTTTATATGAAACAGCACATTTAGTTCAAATTGTATTAATTATTACCCTTAATAAACATGTCTTGACCTCTTATAATAAATATACTGTAATGACACTCAAACCCACATGCACACACCTAGAACTAGGACCATTTCAAAGCTTTAGAAATAATGAAATGATGGCAGTAGATAGACAGGTGCACAAAGAGGGCGCATTCATTGGCCACTGTAGATGTGTCCAGTAAATGCAATACCTCCCCCTCTTTTTCTCTCTTATACACACACACACACACACACACACACACACACACACACACACACACACACACACACACACACACACACACACACAGGTGTGCTTTGCCGCAGGACATTGCACTTACATGATGACATTGACTTACCTTATAACACTTATAACAAAGACCACTACTTGGTCAGTCCTAACCCGTCCCGCCGCCACTAACTCACCT
This sequence comes from Cichlasoma orientale, assembly GCA_034780415.1. Lineage (NCBI taxonomy): Eukaryota > Metazoa > Chordata > Actinopteri > Cichliformes > Cichlidae > Cichlasoma > Cichlasoma orientale. Next base: position 1,767,577 of record JAVDPK010000264.1, read on the forward strand.
CAACATCTAAACGTTTATGTTATGAGGTCCTGCTTTTGGTTCCCAAAAGAGTTAGGGCATCACAGTGTGACTGTGTAAACAGACCTAGTCTATGTCCCCACAACTTAATATCAGTATGTACACATATATTTATACAGACACACACCTGCCCTCTGTCAACTGTCCTTCCTGTGTGAACAGCAGTGCAGAGAAAACAGACAGACAGATGGACCAACTCCTTTACTTCTTCACCTCCCAGTGAGAGAACATATGAGAGGAGAAGAGGAGAGGAAAATAGCCCAAGATAGGAAACAATGATTTTTCTGGGATAAAATAAACCATCCTAACATAGGAAACACCCAGCATGGATGTCCTTTGATTGATATAAAGCCAGGGGTGTGCTTACTAAGGCATGAAGAGTAAAAGACTGGTGCTGTGCCAAAACAACTGAACTAAATACATTTATCAAGTTCATGACATAAAACACTCCTACCATGGAACATTTGTGGATGATGTGACAAATGTGACCTTGTCAATGAAATATTTGTCAAGTGTCAAGTACATCACATGTTCCAGCTAAAAATATACAACCCTGGTAGAAGTCTAGGATTTTACCGCAATACAAGTGAGTCAGTCTGGGGGGAATAGTAACATTTGGATAACTACCACAAGTACAAGTACACAGTTTTCTGACACATTTTATTACTATTAGATGTGAAATACTGCTGTACTTTCCATAACACATTATCTAAACTGGTGAAGAAATATGTGATGACACAATTGTTAAATTTCCTGTGAATGTAAATGAAGGCTAACAAGCAATAACATTTCCGTAGATCTATTTTAATCTATTTTTTATAGAAAGTAATGCACATCAATGCAACTGTTTCATGCAAAAAAAAAAAATAATAAAATCAGAAAGAATCTCTCATTAATTTAATGAGGGATTCTGTGCACTTGTCCTTCCTGTAAAAATACAGTATGCTGTATTCCCAATTCATCATGGGTGAATCATGTGGCCTGTGAAAGACAACTATGGTTTCTGCCAGGGGGTATGATAAAGGCAGAAGGTAGTGACCCTTGGATGACCCTGCACAACAAACCACACCCATTTGCTTTCCCTTCCTTTGCTTTCTTCTCCTTTCCTTTCCTTTCCTTTCCTTTCCTTTCCTTTCCTTTCCTTTCCTTTCCTTTCCTTTCCTTTCCTTTCCTTTC
>JAVDPK010000264.1:1768973-1793682 GCA_034780415.1 Cichlasoma orientale
TTCCTTTCCTTTCCTTTCCTCTCCTCTCCTCTCCTCTCCTCTCCTCTCCTCTCCTCTCCTCTCCTCTCCTCTCCTCTGAGCCAGCTGGAAACAATCCAGTCATGACCAACTGGTCCATTACCACTAACCGACTCCAATTATGACTCTGTATAAGAGATGCCTTTTACTGCACTATCGAACTGGCTGCCGGTTTCTATGAAGGGCAAGGATGTGTATGTTCTCTTAATCTTTATTACCCTTAAATGATTTTCTACATTGTAAACTACCAATGAATAGATTGTGTTTGGGCTGTATAAGAGATGAGACTATTTTAGTTAACTATTTGTCTCAGTAATGTACAGTTGTTAGGAGCAAGACTGCAGGGAGGACAGTTTAATAATCAGGAAAAACATTTTACCTGAGGTCACGGAGGGAACCAATAGGACCACTGCTGCAGGGAATGTTAGCATAACGGCCATGTTAACGCAATGGACCAGAAATCCCACAAGTTCACTGAATGAGCCCTGTGCACAAAGAGAAAAACAGAGCAACAGCAGGAGTTTTGATGTCATCTCTTAACAGTCTACGTCCCATTTTTAACCACCATCACTAGAAAAAACGCCTCTGTTTTGGTTGCATAGTTTCAGCTTTTGGTATTTTCTGGTGACCTAATTCTAAAACACTAGTATTACAAATATTAGAGCAACTAAATGTTTTAAGCATTTTCTGCTTTTCACCCCATCACAGATTACATTTTAAGTTATACTGGCCTAGTTACGTTAAAAAACAAAACCAAAAAAAAGTTCCAATTCATGCCAAACGGGCAGAGCATAACAGCATATGCCCTAAATGTAGATGGTGAAACTAATTTCTCATTTTACCATTTCACATTTGCAGATGCAACTAGGGAGGGTCAGCCACTCAGTCAGCTTTAGAGAACAGTTTTAGAAAAATAATCCCACCCGAGACTTGGGAAAGTGCTCTGAATTCAGCTGTCCAGTTAAAATCCAGTGCTCTGATGTTTTAGTGCAAGTACGGTTTCTCTTCTCACCTTTGACAGCTGCCTTTCGGTATAGAGGGCCACCAATATGAACACATTGGACACTGTCAGACAAAACGAAACATGCTTTTAAAACACTTTGCAATCAAATTTTCATGTGTGTTTTCACCAGGGAGACCATTAACTGAACCATTTTTGAGTTACTGCATATAAAAATACTGGTACTTAGCAGGATCCCATTATTTTAGTCAGTGACTTCAACTTTTTAAAAATCAGGATTGGTAAAAAAAAAAAAAAAAAAAAATACAGATTTCAAGTTTTGGCTTAATTACCTGAAGCCTTCTTAGCAACATGGTGTCACTCACATGCACACACACACACACTCACACTCACACACACACACAGTTTCACATGATTAAATAGAAACACCTGATGAAAGAAATGAACCAGCAATAACAGAGCATATGTGTTTCACAGCACACACCAACTGCTAGACAGCTGAGTGACTAGACAAGTACATGTTTGTGCATGTGCTCACACACACACACACACACACACACACATACACACACAGAATCACGCTATTTTATATTCTTTATCAATTATTTTGGCTTCCTGCACAGCACATCTTCATATTCAATGTCTGCTGCTCTTTTGACAACTGATATGGTAGAACATGGAGGTTATTAAATAAAAGAGTATACTGTAAACTGTTTACTAAAATATATAACATCAAAAAAGCCAGGGAGCAAATGACTGTGACAAAAAATTCCCACAGGAATCTATTAAGTGCCATAATCAAGAAGGTTTTTTTAGTGAATGGCGGTAAATCTTTAGAAAGTATAATAAATGAGAAGATGCTTTACAGTATAATTTGTCTTGAGTAACTCCTCATTTCTTTTTACTTTGCTTCCAAGGAGCTAGACTTCTTTTTTAAATTTTTAAAGTGGTGTTGAGCAATAGTTCTCCAGGCTTTCTGAAGGTCTCTGAAAGTTTTTCTTTGGATGCTGTCTGCTTTTTCACTCATTTTTGGTCCATCACAGGAAGGTTATTCTTTTTTTTTTATAGCATAAAAAGGCACCTAACTCAAGGAATGAACCAGTGTTGTGTCTACACAAAACAGAAAACAATTTTTAATTGTATCTTTAGGCATTTAATTGATGGTGTCCCATTACAGAAACACATTATTTGTTCCCATTTCATTAGCTGAATCTGTGTAAAATTGCAAAGATAAGACACTTTGACAGGTCTAAAATAGTATTTTTGCACTAACAAGGTGATTCTCAAAGAGCTATTACCCAGATCTGATGGAGTGATGAATCCAAACACGAAAGTTTTGGTTCAAATTATTGTCAATATGTAAAGTGGAGGAGAGAGGTGCAACAGTGAGTGTCTACAGCCATCTGTAAAACATGGTGGCGGCTCTGTCTTGGTTGGGGCTACTGTACATTTCAGCCTGTGATTTTGGAGATCTTGTCAAAATTGATGGAATTATGAACACAGAAAAGTACTGTCAGCTTTTGATCCATTAAGCAATACCATTTGGAAAGTGTCTGATTGGCACCGGCTTCATTTTTCAGCATGACAATGATGCCAAACGCAGTGCCAGTGCAGTAAAACACACAATGAACACTATGAGTCTTGGATTGGCCTCCCCAAAGCCAAGACCTCAACATTATTGAAGCAGTGTGGGATCATCTTGACAGCCAACATCCAAAGAAGAGCTTTGAATGTTCTTCAAGAAGCCTGAGGAACTATTCCTGAAGACTACTTAAAGACATTACAAGAAAGCTGTATGAAGGAGTTTAGGCTGTGTTGAAGAATAAAGTTGGTCATACCAAATATTAACTTTTGAGCTTGATGGAATTGTACAAAGTTGTTTTGTTTGTTTTTTTGCCTTAAATACGTTTTTTCCTTTTATGATTCAAAAATTGCTGCACCTATTTCCCATTTTCCTAGCATATAAACATATGAGGGGTGGCTCAAGATGCACAGTATTGTACCTAAGCCAAAAACAGTTTTTAGTATTTCTGAACACTGATTTGGTGTGGAGAAAACTGTATGTATCTTTCCTTTCTGTGTTTTAGCAGTTAAAAATAAAGAATTAACTTAATGAAATCACTGCTATATAGATTCCTCATTACCCTGACTAGACTAGGCTGATGACCTATAATTGCAGCAATTGTTCCATCTTGAAACCCTTATCAGTCATTAGCATCACGTCAATCAGTCTAATATAGAATTAACAGATGTGCATGTTGACTACTGGGGGTTCATCATCTGATCATCAGCAGAGTAATCCTTGACAACTGCCATTAGAAATTATTTAGTCATTCAGTCACATGGTTGTTTCTGATTTCATGGTATATACATGACAGAGTCAAGAGACAAGAAGGTTCTAGGAAGGAACAAATGTCCTGCAGGCAAAGCAGTGTCTATATAGTGAGATTACTGTAAACAAACAAAAGCAATTATTCAACCTGTCGGTGTTGCTTCAACGGGCTTCACATTAGACACTTATCTTTAAATTCACTTCTAAAAAACAAAACAAAACTATGGAGTCAGGAGAGCTATCTTTTAACTAGGCTGCTTTTAACACGAGGACAAGTCATGTTTTCAACCACTATGCAAAGGAGAGTATCATGAAAGATAATATAGTGTAATTTCTAAGTACTCTGACAGCATCGACATAATCGGTGGGGAGTAGTTGTCTTTCACATTTAACTAAATAAAAAAAATTGACTATTTTATTATTATTATACAAAACAATAGACTTCTAAATACAGAGAAGAAAAACCAGACAAAAAAAATCTGAGAAATTGGTCCAAATCTTATTGCCTACTTCTTTTTCTTCTGCAAAGCATCATTTGAGCATCTTTGCCAAATAGCAACTACTGTATTGTGCCCAAACCGCATCAAACTGGAACAAACAACTCAATTTAGCACCTGTTAGACACACAAACCTTTCATCGGGTGCCTTTGGGTATATATTTTGGAAGCAACAGACTTACTACAGTGTAGTAAAATAACATTTATCACTCACAATAGTTTTCTTAATGCCTAACTTTCTTTCCAAAGTTTGCCCATTTTGCTGGTAGGCTTCACAAAGTGTCGACTCTGCTGGGGTATTTTTGTGTGGGAGTGTGCATGTAAGTTACTGCAGTGACTCTCTCAATGCCCTCGGGGTATAAGCTGCTTTACTGTCCATGCCACTGTAAACAGACTCCCATCCTCACCTGCCTCTTACTCGTTGTCTGTGCAGTCATTTACCTTAACTCCATCCATTTCTCTCCCCCCTCCCCCTCCCTCTCTTTCCCTTCTCTGGTCCTGAGTTGATGCAGCACTTTACTCCACCACTCTCCTTCTCTTTCTACCCTGCCTCTCTCTTTTCACTCCTGCTTTTTTTTTTGCCTGCTTTCCAGCCATCTACACAAATTCACTCACTTAACTTGCCTTCCATTAAATGCTTCCTCCATACTTCTCTTCTTCATCTCTCTCTGTTGCTCCCCATTTCTCTCTCTCCCCCTCTCTGCAGGAGAATACCAGTATGCAGTATATAGGGCAGGTGAGTGTCCCTCTAGAGACACTGCAAGCTGCACCACTGCAGACCTTCACTGCAATATACCATAAAAGTAAGTACTGTAAAAAAGCTTGCATCTCTTTATGTCTTATAGCAAGGCGGGCCTTAAAGGAGGTGGCTCACACAACCTACACAGCATAAGGACAAAGAAAAGCAAAACATTCAGTTTAAATGTCAGGATTTATTTTGAATTTAATGTCCACCTATTTTTCTGAAATGGTCTTGGTAGGTTGAACGTACATCAGGCAGATGGTTGATTCAATTATTTAGGCAAAATACTGTGCAAAATACTGTATATTTTGTAATAGTGTGTTATAGTTTTTATACTTGTTTTTTTGTTTTTATGTAAGCACGAAGTACCGCAGCAATTTCCTAATGTTGTGACCCTGTTCACCCATATGGCAATAAACCCTTCTGATTCTGATATTTTGCAACAATTTATTGAAACATAACAGGAAATATACAAGACAAAAACTGAGTCTGAAAGCTTGAAAATCAACATTTGTTTCATTCTTTATGATTATTAATTTTTACTCTTTAACACAACTATCTTAGACAAGCTTTCTTGTAATTTCTTTAAAGTAGTCTTCAAGAATAGTTCTGTGTTCACAATTCCATCAATTTTGACAAGATCCCCAACACCACTGGCTGAAATGTAGCCCAAAACATGACAGAACCGCCACTGTGTTTTACAGATGGCTGTAGACACTCACTGCCCTCCTCCATACATACTGATGATGATTTGAACCAAAAACTCTATTTCTTGTGTAATTTGGCATACCTCAGCCTTTTCTGTTTCCCTTCCTTAACAATGGCTTCTTGACAGCCACCCTTCCACTGAGACCATTTCTGATGAGGCTTCAGTGAACAGTAGATGGATCAATTAAAGACCATCCATCTCTTAGGTCCTGTGTCAGGTCTTTGCTGGATTTCTTTTTTATTATATCTTAAGACTTTCACGTACTGTTCATCTGCTATAAATAGTGTTTTAGGCCTGCCACTTTTGTCCTCCACTTGCTCGGTTTCGTCAGATTTTCTAAGGACATACTGCACACCGTGCTAAGATATATGAAGTTTTTGGCTAATAGCTCTTTTGAAACCTTTTTGCTGCCTCTCAAACTGTGTCATTTTTGGGATTCATTGTAGATTCAAATAAAGAAATGGGAACAAACGATGTGTTTTTGTGACAGGCTTTTAGTAAGTTTCTAAAGATACAATTTAAAATTGCTTCTTTGCCAAATTAAAACATTCTCCTGAAAATGGTCAGGCACATGGACTGGACTGAAAATTAGTGACATAGTAGCCAACATTCATAAAAGTCCAAAAATAAAAAATTCTAAGAAAGTTTGGCTATTTAGAAGGAAAAGATATAGAAATTTGGGGTGGCTCAAGACTTTTGCACATCACCACTTTTTATTATGAGGTAAACTGGAACTTAGTTTCCCAAAGCTCCATATGACACTCGTGCTCCCTCTGTTCTAGTTGGTTTTAAACACAAAATAACATAATCAATACAAAATAATCATGAATAAATGCCTTTTTTTTCTCCAGGTATTCAGCAAAATGTACCTACCAATCACCAGGCAAGCTGCTGGCCAGCTGTAGGGATCATTCAGAAACAAGGAAATCACCTGTATAGGATCCACCAGAATGCCGTACCTGAGAAACAAAACAAAGAAAGCTAAATGGCTGATTTAAAAAAAAAAAAGGATCCAAATTAAGATGTGTGCATAAACAGAGCCGCAATATACTGTAAGTGACTATGTTCTGTGAGACATTTGTGTTGATAGTTTACAACTGACCCAGTGCTGATTCAATTTACTGTTTCATATACGTGTGTCTAAACCTTTGACTGGTACTGTATAATGTTTTGCACTTCTCATGGCAAGAAAGCACAAGTGTAACTAATGACATCATGAAGCGATTATTAAGCGTGCCAGTAAGCCATCTCAGTTAGGCAGCCTATGGAGCACAGTGTCCCTGAAACTGGCTTACTTCTGTCACATGTAGTTCTTAATGTAAAACCTGTAATTTTTCTACAAATGTCAAATTGTATGTCAAAACAACAAAAACATATTACTAAATTCAATTCAATTTAATTTACAGCACCAGTCACAAGGTTGGACACACTCACCCATTCATTTGAATGGGAAATTTTTGAGAGCCTAGTATTCGTGTTACATTTCAAACATCACCCTGATCTCTGTTTAAGAATGGCACACTGGGTAAAAGCAGTGCAGGAAGCCTCTTGACATAATGGGTAATAAAACATTCTCACCTTAACAGGTTTTCTAAGAAGAGGCGAGCATTGCTCAGCACCTGTAACAAAAAGAAACAGTTAAAGATAAATATTTCTTGCACAATAATACTCCTTAGACCTTTCTCCGCACTTAAACTTCTTTCATGGTTCTGATTTTATTCCTTCTGCTTTAATTGAATTGTCTGTCCTTCTACAGTACATCACCCCTCTCCTCTATGGTCGTCTCTCTCCTTCTTGCTCCCTTCTTTCGTACTTCTGGCTGGATCCCGTCTCTTTCCTCTCCTCATCTAACTGGATTGTAATATCTTATTACCAAACACAAAAGCTCTGGGCCTGAGACAGAAGTTCAGTCAGAATGATGGAAAACCCTCTTCTAAAGAACACTGATTTGTCGCAAAGAATGGATGAACAGGGTTCACTAGCCTAATCTTTTCTCCTTTTCTGTCATATTTGGCCCATTCTCCCAAGCACAGATGAGGAAGAACTGCAAAAGGTGCTAAGTTTGACATTAACAAGTCAATTATTTTACTGTGGTTGAACATTTATTTTGGTATTTCTAGAAAATTCACATTAGCTAGTAGCTCATCTGGCTCATAATCCATCAGAGTGCACAGATTACTGCATGCAAAACTACAAATGTGACATTAACTGTGATCTCGGGAGCGATTTGGATGAAGGCTCATTAGGTGATCTTTGTGTGGAAGTTTCACTAAAAATCTGACCAGTACTCTAGGAGGAGCAGCGGTTCTTGTGAATTGTGGACTGACACCTCACTGGGCCATGAGCTCACAGGTTCTTCTCCAGACAAGCAGACCACCCCCATCACCCCCCCCCCCCCAATCCCCCCATGATCCGCCTGCACTGTTTAATTTGAACCATCTTACAACCAGTCTTCATGTTAAATACGATAACTTGTTAAGCCTCAAAATCAAAGCCAAAATCAGACACAAACTCAAGCCCACTGAGTCTATTTACTAGCAAGTATTTAAAGAAAAGTCAGACTAGACCTGTCACAAAAACCTGTACAAAAATTACCTTTACTGCCCCAAACATAAATGCAATAAACAAATACTGTCATTTTATGTCACTTATAAAATGATAATATAAATACACCTTTTCAAAGAACAATAAAACTCTAAAAACCTGAAATTGGAAAATGAAAAGACAATATTTTATTATCCTAAATAGACATGAAGAAAAATACTTTTTAGACTAGAGTAAAACATCTGGTTTGCTGTCATTGTGTGTGTTTGTGTGTGTGCATGCGTGCATGTGTGTGGTGAAGCTGCTAAACCCCTCAGGTGAAACTCTGCACAGAGAGGAGGTGAGCGGACAGCAGCAGAGCAACCAGTAATGACAGCGAAACGTGACTTGGCAGACTTCATTTGGATAAAGTGCTGTGAAAAGCTGCACCCTGCAGTTCATGTTGCCTAAAATGTTAGTGATGTTCTTACGTTATCAAACATGTACGGTAACAACAAGGGAGATATCGAGGTCAGCAAAAATGATGGAGGTCATGTCCAGGTATCACACGATAAGTCGACAAGGGGGTCTAATCCAAACTATTCTCTTAGTTTACTTATTTAGTGTAAAGCTACTTTTGGCTGCTCCCTTCTTCACAAGAGGGAACCACAGCAGGCCTGTTTGATTTGGCAGAGTTTTTACTCCAGATGTCCTTCGTGATGCAACCCCAAAAGGATTTGTGTCTCCTCTCTGGGCTGAACTGGGGCCTGTTTGCTTATTAGGCAAATGTGTAAACCACTACACTACAGAAGCACTAGTTTATTGCTTTAATGTAACACCGAGTTATCCAAATGTATAAATCTATGATAGTGGATGATCTATATTAAGTGCAAGAATCCATTACTAACTACACTAACTTGAATGCTAAACTCATATTAAGTCACGTGCAATAACATAAGAAAATCATGAGAAAATTAGAATCTGTGTTATGTAACACATATCTTGTTGGAAAAATCAATGCTCAAAGTCTAACCACAGGGAGTGTGGTTAGGCAGACTCGTTCTACAAATAGCTTGGCAGTGTACCTCTGTCTCGGGCTCTCTTGCTTTACATTTCGATATGCAGCCAACATAGCTAAAAATGACAATTTTATATCAATACATCTGGCAAAAACACAAAAAACTGACAAATGACATCACACAGTATGTGCTGCTGGAATTAAAATTATTATTATTATTGACAAAACATGACTGTCCAATGTATCCAACTTTGAGGGTCTCATAATAAAGCTGTGTTTAAAGCTAAACAACAGGTTTTGCTAGGATGCAGATGTTCTGTGGGTGCATATGTGTTTCTTTGTGTATGTGTCTTACCAGCATTACCACACACCAGTTGAGTACTCCTCTGTAGTTTTTATAACCACTGTCTGAACTCAGTAGGGACTCCTGTGTCTTGTGACAGCTACTGAAATACATTAGATGGATAAATGAGTGAAACAATTTTGAGACATTAACATTGCATTTATCTTCCTTTGGACTCTAGAGCCATAACAGGACAAAGTTATACATAATGAGATGAGCTAAGAGATCTACAGTCAGGTGAAAAATAAAGTTTTCCTAACCCTGCAGTGCTGTGAAAAACTAAATACTTCCATTGATTTAAAAACTTGTACAACCACCTTTAGCAGCAATAATTTTAAGTAATTGTTTTCTGTATGACTTTATGTCTTTCATATCATTGTGGGGAAGTTTTGACCCACTCTTCTGTACAATGTTGCTTCAGTTCCTTGAGGTTTGTGGGCATTTGTTTATGCACAGCTCTCTTAAGGTCCTGCCACAGCATTTCAGTCAGGTTGAGGTCTGGACTTCGACTGAACCACTGGGACACCTTGAGTCTTTTTCAGCCATTCTGTTGTAGATTTATTGCTGTGCTTGAGATGATTGCCCTGCTGCATTCGTAATTCAATTTTGATAAGATCCCCAACACTGCTAGCTGAAATGCAGCCCCAAACCATGACAGAGCCTCCACCATGTTTTACAGATGGCTGTAGGCACTCACTGTTTTACCTCTCTTCTGAACTCCTCTGTACATTTTTTTTATACATTCAACTAAAGACATGGGAATAAATTGTGTTTTTTTCTGAAACAGGCTGCTAATGGCAAAGTACCTCAAGAGAAGACTGAAAAAGCAGCTAGTGTCACAAAAAAACTACTTAGAGCCTTCAGCAAGCCTGGAGAACTATTGCTCAAAACCACTTAAAAAAACAGTAAGCAGGTCTGGCTGCTTGGAAGCAAATTATAAAGAAATGAGGGGTGGCTCAAGACTTTTGCACAATACTGTACAAACACCAAAGAGTGTTATATCGGCTATTTGTGTTATATAACTGGCCTGAGAAGATTAAGATAGTTCACTCCTATTCATGAGGCTCCCTTTTACACAGCCTCCCCGAAACAACCCACATACTGCACTTTACTTGTTAAAGACAAATATACCTTGTGGTGTAGGCACGCAGGGTGGGTCTTAAAGTTTGTATTACTCAGCCAAGCAGCACTAAAGAAGAGTGGGAGTGTAACTATGAATGAATGGGTGACAACACACGACCCTGACCAAATCGCTATTACCGACAATAAATAGCAAGAAACAAATTTAGCTTTAAGAAATGCTAGATATAACATTAGCCATTAGCTACCGACAGCCTGCTGTCATTGATTTCCTCACCTCTAAACTTTCCTCAAACTGGGCAACACTTTGGCAAGTTTACACAACTCACCTCAGCACGTCGCTCATGTCATTCCTGAGTTTGGTCTTGTAATTCTTCGATTTAGTCCGGGTTCTTTCCAGTGAATAGTCACGTTTTTTCTGTCCACCGTCTAAGCTAATGTCTGCGGTCACCAAGCTCTGATAAGCCGCTTCAGACCTCCCATTCATCGGCTGCAGGGTCGCAGCTCTCGCCCCTGCGAGAGTCGCTCTCCTCTTGCGAGTTAAGGCTTCGGCTGGCTTGAAGTCACCCATGATGACAGAGGGGGTAAAGTAATAACTTACAGAAGTCCACTTCAGCCGTTCACGGCGGATAATAGCATGCTTGTTGCAACTGTAGCACCCAGGCGTAGTGGTCTACAGAGAGAGGGAAGTAAAAGGGTTGCAAAATAATCCGCCCAGAGCTCAGATTTCAATACAGTTGAAACTCAGAAGTAGGAGTGTATTCATGACGCTGCAGGTGAAAGTACTCTGGCACAGGAACTTGTCTGACTGTTGCACACTGTGTGACAGGTGAGTCAGACTCCGAGGGGTTAGGCAATCCAAAGAAGAAGCATAATGAGCCATTATCTGGGAACCAAACAGGATGTAAGCATATTAGAGAAAACACAGCACAAAAATACGGGTTTGAACTCCCGTCAGACACAGATAAAGACATGCGATGCATACTAAACTTCAGCAAGACACAACAGCAACAGAATAACAAGTTGACAAAATAGTCCATCAGTTCATTCCCGTTCACCAGTCTCGGGGCTTTATTGCAAGATGTTTATTTAGGAAATCAGTTAAATTTTCTCGTTGTTCATGTTGAGTAATTAAAAATTGAGTTTCAAAATAATTATCAGCTGAAGATGTAGCCATCTTAGGTCTAGAAATGAACTTTTATTACAAGTTAAAATGCCAAAAGCGTAGCTGACCTTGATTCATTTTAAGCCAAGGATGCCACGTTTGGATGGGCATTTGGATTAAGAACTAAACGTGAATCTAGAGATTCATTTTGAGAAGAAGATGGAGAGGAGAACAAACGGAAGGAATTTAGTTAAATTTAGATTCTATGATGAACAGAATACATACAGTAGCATCAGCAAGCTGTGTCTGTATGATGTCTATTTGTGCGATGAACTGGAATAGTTTTGCCACCCTTGTGAAGGGTGAATACTGAGTTTAGCTCTAAGATAGTGACATGTACAGTAAATCATCAGTGTGAACAGGGAGCTACAGTACAACAGTAAAATTAAACAGTACTTCAATGCAGTTATTTCTGTGGTAAGCTAGGATTCGAGTAACTTCAAAGAAACACGGCTTGCAAAATGTAAAAGCTCCACTGTGAAACTGCTAATATAAGAACCAGAGAAAGAGTGAATAAGAATCAAAGGTATTAACCAATTTAATTGGACTGCGGAGAGCAGTTCATTTAATCATGTCTGCAACACATGGGTGAAAAAATGTATTGTGGATTGGCCATAAAATGAAGAAGCACTGAATCAGAACAACTATCGTTTCTTTTATTGATTACAGTGGCCAGGTGATTCTTTTGGGTGGGCGGGGCCTATCCGTAGACATGCTCCTGTTTCAAGCCAATTTTGCGCCGAGTATTTGTTATACTCATGAATGCCTCTTTTTAAGTGATCTGTTGCCGATGCCTAATCTAGTGCGGTTTTCATGCATTCCCACTGGAAAAACACTCATACCAGTGCCAAAAAGCTACAACTTGACACAGCATCACAAAATGACTGGGCCCAAAGTTGGAGCCACCACTATCAGGGTGCACATGTTGCAGGGCATCTGTCCACACTGATTTTTTTTTTTCTCATGTAAAATTGCCCAACTTCCAAAATGTAACCATACAAACACAGATTCTCAAAAGGCATCACACCAGCACCACGCGAGTGGGAAAAAGGCAGCAGTCTCAGCTGAATCTGACAAGAACTTTGAGCAGTTCAACATTAGAGATTATAAGTTCACCATAACATATCGTGTTTGAGGTTTTCTTTGATCTTCTCATGCACCCTGTAATTTACTGTACTCTTGTATACTTGCATAAAAGACTGTCTGAAAGCTTTTGTTTAATGAGAATACCCTTTCTGTCTGTTCTAGTTCGGTGTGCTTATCCATACTAAGGTGAGAACTGATCAGTAGCATTGATCCGGCTTTATCAGTCCTTAAGGTTGTCTTTTAGAGTAATGAGCCCGCCTGCAGTTGTTGGGATAAGAGACCTTGGGGAGAGATCAATAAGAAACTTATGACTAATTGTTTTAACTCTCAAACTCCTGGCTGAATTTGTCATAGACCTTTTTTTCTTCCTTTGGAGTGACAGTAAAAATATCAAAAGCTGGCCTTCCTGTTGATTATAAGCGCAAAATCCTCATTGCTTCGTTTCTTTTCTAATGATTTGTAATAATCTCCCACAGGGAGGAAGCAATGAGAATGCCCTTTCTGAGGAGACATCTCCACAGTCTTGAGAAGTCCACAGCCTTTTCTATCAGCCTGTCATATAAACCAGTAGAGGGAGTCCAAGACTTAAATCCTGCCTCTGAACTTCGGTGAGTCAGAAACATATTTGAGGGTTCCAGTTTAAGGCTGTGATTTGTGAAAACTTAGATCTTAAAGTCAGCACTAACATATATGTAAGTGTGTTAAACTACAGTATTTATTGATTCAAAATACATGAATGAAGATGTGCCTATAAGAGAGACGATTGTTTTTTTCCTCTTAAAACATCACGAGGACGGCTTTGTAAGTGTGCCGAGAAATATGAGTCTTGTTTAACCTGGACCCAATACCCTCTATGTCCTATAGTGCACAGAAGCCACTCTGTTGCGTGCAAGTCGACTAATGCTACACAGATCAAGTTATTTTTGATAACAGCCAGCCATTTAAAATTTAGAGAATAAGAGGTTTTAGCCATGAATTATTCATGGTTTCTGTAGGGCCCTGAAAAACTCAGAGCTCAGAGAGGCAGGTAGAAACACAACAAATTTCTCCTCTCAGTGTCTCTGTCCTTTTCTTGGCTTGCTATAGAAGCATGACCTTTTTCTTACAGAATTTTTTTTTATTATCTCTATCTATCTGAATATGAAAATTCAACTTATGTGCAACATTTTGAACGTATTATTCCAAAAAAGGAGGGTTTTAATGTGCATCTGCATCGGCCTACATCCTTCTGGGGGTTGGGGCTCTTTGCAGGTTTTGTTTTTCAGCATGAACTTCCCTCCTTTATGGGCATTGCACAGGGGAATTATTTTGAAACAAACAAAAAATATATATAAATCCCAAACTGTTGCAACCAAGTAGGAGGTACACTATAATCCAGAATGCTTTTTGTTGCTGCTTTAAGGTTTCCTTAACTGGACAAGGTAGATAAGCCTTTCCAAAACCTTTAAAATGCCTCAAGTAAAAAATATCAGGAGAATAGAGTCCACATGATTCTGGTTATATCTGCCTAGCCATCTTCTCTCTTGCATCACATCTGTCAAATGTTTACATCAAGCTGCTTAACCATTCTGGTGCTTGCTTAAAGGTAGATGGAAAGGGAAGAGTGAAAGCCTGTGTGACCAAAAAAAAAAGACATGGTATAAGGTGATAGGTATGGAGATAGATGATAAATTTAGAGACCAGGGAACAAGAGAGAAAGGAGATGGGTGGATGTAAAGAGAGAGGAATTTCACTTTCTACATACTGTATCTCTCTCTCTCTCTCTCTCTCTCTCCCTTCATCTGGAGAAGCAGAGAGAGCAAGAGATAGTGTTTGCCCTTGCAGGTTGTAATGAAGCTGTGGAAGGATAGATGACTCACTTGAACGCAGGCAGAAGAGAAATACACGGTCCAACATCACTCAGCTGACCCGAGTGTGTTTGTGTGTGGGTGCATTTAATATGAGAGCCCGTGTATTTGTGGTGGCGACGGTAGGAATGTGGCCAGATTGTGTGCGCGTGTGTGACAATAGAGACTAATGCTGATTATATAGGAGACTGAATGGAGTGATAAAGGTGTCATTAGATAGACAGACAAAGATAGAGAGGGGACGTGTTCCAGAGTTAGAGTGTGCACATGCTCGGTGTGTATTTCTTAGCGTGCACTAGCGCCTGCCCATGTGCTTTTGCGAGTGCGAGCGTATAAATCTGCGCACCCATATAAGGCAGGCAAGTGTGCATTTGTCTGTGTAATAAGTTCATTAATACATGAATGTGTATGTGTTTTTTTTTTTTTTGCAAATGCCAGCGTAAGCATGCACCTGTGAGTGTGTACTGTATGAACGCGCTTGTGTGTATGTGAGAGAGTCTGCATCATGGAGAGACAGATAGAGGCGTCACCACGCAGTTAGAGGGCTTGGCGCCACGTCAGCACTTCTGCAGTTCAGCCAAGGACTCATGCACACTTTGTCCATCCGTCTCCACAATTCTGATGGAGGGAAAGGGAGCGAGCGAGAGAGAGAGAGCGAAAGAGAAAAAGATGAATGTAGTGCCTGCTAGATAACTGGAATTGAGAACAGAATGTGAAAAGAGTGAAGGAAGGATTGATTCCAAACTTTGTCTTTTCAAGTACCCTGCAATAGATCTGCTTGTACTGCTGCCAAAAAAGCCACACCCTTTTCTGACCCAATCATAGTTCATCCTGGTGCTTTAAGTCATTGCAGCATGCTGAATTACTGAGGTTTTAGTTCACCCTTTCCCATCGAAAAATGAATACCTCTCACTGACAGAACCTTTGCTTTTCTGGGCTTTTTATAGTTTATTAGCCTTGCCATGATAGGCAGAACCACTGAGTAAGGTTTCCCTTTATGCTGTAACTTAAAGCAGGTTCATAAAAGAACCCTTCCTCATAGAGTCACAGCACACTGACATTTTTTTTTGTCTTTAAATATCTATTTGATTTTTAGTACACGTGATTATTGCAGAAATGTGAACTCTCCCACCAGAGAACTGTGACTTAATGTCTAGCTGGATGATTGTAGTAGATGGGGCACAATCTTCATCAGTTTTAGGCATAAGAGGGATTTATACTATGTTAAATTTACATTATAGGTACAAACCCCAAGCTCTAACCTACACCATAGCCTGATGTGTGCCTCCATGGAAATGTAACTACACTAAATATGTTCACCTCCAAAAAAAAAAAAAAAAAAAATTCTGACCACAATAAAGAGTTGGAACCCAAGAGGGACAAAAAAAAAAACAAAAACAAAAAACTCCCTGCATTTTTTTCTATCATGGCTTGCATCACATAAAACACTGGAACATGACCACAAGTTAATTAACACACAAAACACCACACAAAAGCATGAATGCTGGTAACTGTGTCAGACACTTAGGCTACCTTGTAGGCTCTGGAAAGATTCACCGCAGAAGTCTAAATCAGCCATATGATGTAATGGCTGCACTGTCACTAGCATCATGTGTGCATGATGTATTATTATGTCGAAGGGTTTCAGAGGGGGTTTGTGGTTATGAAGTACCCATGGCGTAGATTTAAGTATAAATCCCCTGGTCGGCTCTACAAAGATTCATTTCAGAAGTCTAAATCAGTTTAAATCAGCATAACTATAATGACATTACGTTTTCCTGTTATGTGGTAATTTACCACATTACTGTACTTAATTCAGTAATCGCATTACAGTTACTAAGTTAACCAGTTATGTAATTACTTGAGTTGCACTTGTTCGCATAGAGAAAAGAGAAAAATAGAGGGGTCTACAACGTTTGAGGATCAGAGACATGAACACGACTTACATTTACAGTAAAGTGTAAATGGCGTCCAGGCCAGAAACAACTATGCACTTGTGCTATCCTGCAGCAACTGCAGAGACAGCATGCGAGCACAAAGCTAGCAATGAAGAAGCCAGGGTGAGTGTTGAAGCTGAGTTTCTGCCAACGTCAAACAAGCAGCCAGAGCTTGATTTTCAGCAGGTATCAAATGCAGCGATGAGCAGTCAGGCTAGTAGCCACCATTTCAACCTGTGCCTGTTTCCTACAGTGAAGTGGGTTTTGGGCTTATTTTCAAAATGTGACTACTGAAACTAAAGGAAGGCTCCTGTGTTGATAGGCATTTGTGACCATGTGCAGGATCATAGCCTGAGGTTTGTGTTGTTACCTGGTAATTAAGTAACAATGCGTCTTGGGCTATCTTGCAGAGTGATGCAAAAGTAAATAAAAGGGAGTAAATAAGTAAAGTAATTCCTTATTTTTCCAAAAAAACATGTGTAGTGCATAACTTTTCTGAGTAACAACCCCGACACTGGCATTGATTAATAGTGTCAGATTAAGGCACTTATTTATTTATTTTACAAAAGAGTTTACCTCAATATCTCAAAATGCATTTAATCATAATCTTTTGCCATAATCAGTAGTGCGCTTTGATGTTGAATACCTGTGGCTTTTTGGCTGCAAACACATGCTTCATGTTGACATAGCTGTCACTTTGACTATGAATCACGGCCGGTCAGATGCCACGTTCATTCAGCCTTGTGCGCTATAGAAAAACATGGCAAAATATTGAACTTAAACTCAAAGATAATTATATCATGTGGAAGGTTACTGTCAGAGCAGTTTTCTCCTCTTGTGATATGCATCAAAGACACACAAGCAGCAGGAAGAGTTTAATGCCGCCTAACACAGTTTGACTTGCCTATTAAAGGGCACAAGTGGGAGTTAGATTGCAAGAAAGAGCTGAGAGGTACAAGACAGTTTGTTTTCATAAGCATCCATTTTATCTGTGCGTGTGGCTGTGAAGCAGACCGTGTTTAACAGTTGGCCCGGGGAAATGTCATTCAGCACTTGCTACATGAAGTGATGTAAAAGGGAAGTTATTTTAGATGGGACTGATGGAACGGCGTTTTATCTGTTTTCTTTGTAGCCTCGGTGTGTGCCGTACTGTGAAACAGGTGATTTTTGGTCCTTCTGCCTTAAAAAATGTCATTAGATGTGGATTCACAGGAGGGGCATTAAAGTTTGTTGAGACCATTCTTCAAAAAAAAAAAGAAACTTTGGTGAGTTGCACCAATTGCTGTAGCTTTGAGATCAAAGTTGTTTTTTTTCCCCCTTTTCCTGCTGGATATCGAATTCTAGCTGCTCGATAGTTCAGGGTCTTCTTTTACATATTTTTTCATTCAATAATGTGTCAAATGTTTTCCATAAGCGACTGGTCTGTTGTCACCTATTGTTCTAATTTGGATATGAAGAAGCAGCATCAAGCTGTGTTGCAGCAGTTGTCAGAAATGTTACTGAGAGCTTCACAGTGCCTCTTGCTGCAGAATCGTGTCTGTTTTTATTCGCAGTGCCACCTGAAGGCCCAAAATTATTGGTCATTTGACATTGTTTTTTGTCTGTGTCACTTATGGCTCAGCCACACTAGAGTAAATATAGAACGGCAGCCTCCTTGTGACTAGGAAAAATTGTTGGTGACTAGTGATTGCATTGAATTTTCCCGCATTCTGCGACTGATTGCAAGTCGTTGCGGTGACCCCTTGGGTTCACAAGGTGATTGCAGTCTCTCTCAGACAGATTGGAGAATGTTTGCAGATAACTGCTGTCTAATTTTCAAATGCAAACAGATTGCCAGCATGTTGCAGTCAATCAGCCTACATCAGGGATACTCGCTTCCAGGCCTCGAGATCCGGTGTCCTGCAGGTTTTAGATGTGTCCCTGATCCAACACACCTGATTCAAATGGTTGAATTACCTCCTCAGTATGCAGTCAAGTTTTACAGAGTCCTGCTAATGACTTCTATATTTGAATCAGGTGTGTTGAAGCAGAGACACATCTAAAACCTGCAGGCTCTCGAGGCCTGGAAGCGAGTATCCCTGGCCTACATGAATGCAACTTGTCTACGATAGATGTCTTTGGAATAGGGGACTTGACTCAACTGGTTGCCGACTGGCTGTATTCTGGTTATATTCCTATATAAAAGTGTGCCTATGTCATTTTGAAGTTAAATCGCTGTCCTGTAGCAACTGTGTCACTATTTGTAGAGGAATTTCTAAATTTCAAATCTCTGAGGTTCTTGCTGGACCCTGAATGTAAGCAGTTAATGTGAATTTCTGTGTATGTCGATGGAAGCAGAGTTGCAGTTTTTACTGATTTATCACGGTTAATTGCTATATTTTCACAAACAGTTTGCATGTTATTGCCAACTTGACCCCATTCAATCACAAACGGATAGCAGACTGATAACATCTCATTGCCATTTTATTGCCATCTTGATGCACCAAAGTTGCTTTGAAGACAACAACTGACAGCAAGTGGTCACAGGCCTAGTCCCTGTTTTTAAAGCAACCATTTGAAAGCCAGCAAGATCACAAGTTTGTGTGCGCACAGTCACGATAATTTTGGTTGTGCCGTGGTCTCCAGCCGCTGTTTTCCCTGGTGTGACTAAGGAAAACAGTGTGATTGTTTGCCCTAGTATTTCATCATCTATGCACAGTAAATGATGAAATTCACGTCTTCTCTTGAAGTTGTCCAATCATGTTTCTGACCTGTTGCCAGTTAAACTAATTAGCTCATATTCTAACATTTTGCACAGCATCCCAGCCTTTTTGGAGAAAGGCTATATTAGGGAAAAATGCCATATGTACATCTGTAGAGTTAGAGAGCTCAAACACTATAACCATCCCATAATTGTACTCTTTGTTTTGTCCGGCCATTAAAGTGTCCGTCCAGTTGGTTTGATATTTTGTCACCTCTCTTGTTGCGTGGCAGCATTCGCTGCTTTAGTATTGGAAATGAATAATATTCCTCTCACACATGCTACCCAGAAATATGTCAGTGCGACGATCTGTTGGAGGTGACACTTTTTGCACTCATTAATTCTTACTCATGAATTTTCAATTCAGCATCACATTATGATATCACAATGAAGCAGGCATGAAAGTCTAAACAGAAATCAGCAGATTTGTTTAATTTATGTCATTGTTTTCTATTTTTTTACTTTTAAGTGTGGCACTTTTTACACAAGTGCATCATCACAATTTTTTTTTTAAAGCTGTTATCCTATAGCTGCAATCAGCTTTCTTATTTTGGGGAAAATTTTCACCAAATTAGAATTAGTATCCATGAAGAAAAATACAGTACACGAAGGAAATGTTCTGCAGGTAGATGCAGGTAAACGACTCATTTTTAATGCAGCTAGACAGTAAAAAAAAAAAAAAAAAGAAAGAAAACTTTTCCCTCCATGTGACAAGCGTGAGGTGATGAAAACAGATTCAAATTCAAAATGTCAAGACACCCCTTTGAGGTTTCAAGAAGTTTCTTTTAGGGGGCCCGAGGAGAAAACCAGCTTAAGTCAGAATTTGAGCACCGGCATAAATATGTTTAGTGACATTTGAAAAAATAAATGCATGAAAAACTGTGTTAATTTAAAGTTTTTTTTTCTTTTGAGGGTGTGTGAACTGCTTCAGAAACTATTAGGGAACAAGCATTACTCCAACAAATTTGTCAACTCCTGATAATTATAACTGAAAAAAAACCCATTAACAACACTAAATTCCACACAAAATATGAATTTATTAGTTTATGAAATGAGTGTGAATTATGTAATTTCCTGAAATCTTAATGTTTAAATGTGCTCAGTGTGCAAAATGAGATGTTCATGCTAACTTCAGCCTCTGTAAACGTACAGATAACATGTCACCCTTTATCTCCAGCTCTCTCTCTGGTCTTCTGTGACATCAAAGCAGGACAGTAATACAGCTGTTTTCTTACCTTAGAGGGTACTCAAGGGTAAACGGTTGAAATGGGAAAGATGGCGATTTGAAGGGTTACAAGAAGAGAGGCGAGGTGTCCTTTAGTCACGGGGTTATGAAGCATTTTATCACAGCTTTTTTTTCTGACTCTGCGGCTCCCCTGACATTATCAACTTCGCACTCTGTGACAGCAAAACTCTGTGAGAAAAAAAAAAAAAAAAACCTGCAACGCTGCAGTCTTCAAACAAATGCCTCAAACATTAGTATTTTCCAAGCATTTTGTAGCCAAATTATCTTTGTATGCAAATCTGGGATCAATTCTGTTTTGATGAAAGAAGAAGCACCGGTTCAGTCTGGCGGTCTGCTGTTGTTTACATTGTGTTCTCGTTTTTAACAGCTTCATAATCAAAGGCTTTTCTCTCCCTGCACCGCGTTGAACTCTGAGCTGTAATGGAGGAATAAATTGAAGTGCTGAGATTTCAGCATGCAATTATGTTTTATCTCCCGCTCATTATCTTACACACAGATATACGCATGCAGACACAGAGTATGGATGCAGGAGGACATAAAGAGTATGACACAAATACTGGCTAGAAACACAATTTTTAACATGTACATCTTGTCCTTAAGAAACTTTAAAGCTTTTTTTTTTAGGCAGTTCTGATGTAATTTTCCCCAATGTGATGAGTTCTCCACACTCAGCTGTTCTGTTATTACACACTTTTAACTGCAGACTCAAATTAATTAATCTAGATCTTCAGTTGTTGTCTGCCCTCTTGCCGGCTGGTGATAAATCACATTACCATCCAGTA
This sequence comes from Cichlasoma orientale, assembly GCA_034780415.1. Taxonomy (NCBI): domain Eukaryota; kingdom Metazoa; phylum Chordata; class Actinopteri; order Cichliformes; family Cichlidae; genus Cichlasoma; species Cichlasoma orientale. The sequence goes on from JAVDPK010000264.1 coordinate 1,790,000, forward strand.
TTCTCCTCTGATGCAGTAAAGGAGGTGGATATTTTGTGACTCTTCCATTATCCATACAGTGAGTAAGCGGTCATGGAGTTAATAAATGGGTTTTAGGGCAGCTTTATCTTCTAATAAAGAAGAGTGGAGTGGGTTGTTACAAACTGCATTTATTCATTATAGTAACAAGATCTACCTCTAAAAAAAGTGTCTGCCCATTAATATGTAATAATTAATTAATCTAAAGATTGTGTTGTTTAATTTATCAAGAAGTTTTGGCTTCACTTGCTCAGTCCACTACTTGGTCTTTGCTGAAACAGTACTGATTGCCATGTAGTTTTGTATAGACAATCAGGTCTGTGTGGGTTCTTAGTCAATATCAGCAGATTCTTGAGAACAATGTTCAAGAATCTGTGACAAAATTGAAGACAACAACAACCCTAAACACTGCTCAAAATCTACTAAGGCAATCATGCAGAGGAACAAGTACAACGTTCTGGAATGGCCATCTCAGTCTCCAGACCTGAATATTATTGAAAATCTGTGGTGTGATTTTAAGGCGGGCTGTCAATGCTCGGAAACCATCAAACCTGCCTGAACTGGAGATGTTTTGTAAAGAAGAATGGTCCAAAATACCTTCAACCAGAATCCAGACTCTCATCGGACGCTATAGGAAGTGTTTAGAGGCTGTTATTTCTGCAAAAGGAGGATCTACTAAATATTGATGTAATTTTTCTGTTGGGGTGCCCAAACTTATGCACCTGCCTAATTTTGTTTAAATAATTATTGCACACTTTCTGTAAATCCTATAAACTTCATTTCACTTCTCAAATATCACTGTGTTCGTCCGCTATATGATATATTTAACTGAAATTGCTGATCCGAACAACCAATGATTTATAAAGGAAAATCATGAAAACTTTTGCATACCACTGTACGCTACTAACAAGTGAAACAGTGGCTGTAGCTCAGGCGGTAGAGCAGGTTGGTGGTTCAATCCCTGGCTGCTCCAGTCTGCATGCCAAAGTATCCTTGGGCAAGATACCGAACTCCAAGTTGCTCTCTGATGCGTCCATTGGAGTGTGAGTGTTTGTGAATGTTAGATAGAAAGCTCTTAGGTGTAGAAAGAAGTGCTTGTATGAATTTGTGTGAATGAGGCATGTTGTATAAAAAGCACTTTCAGTGCTCGAAGTAGAAAAGTGCTCTATAAGAACCAGCCAATTTACCATTTACAGTGCAAAAAAGTGAACATGTACACACTTGGGGATATAAACTCTACAAGAAACAGTATATCATATTATGTAATATAATACTAATTGTCTACACTATTAACAGCCTACCATGTACTGTATTTCCATACTTCTCCATATCAGCAACAATGAATGCATCCAGTTTAAGCATGTGATGATTCTGCTGTGTTTGTGTTAATGAAGGCAGACGATGGTGTTTATTTGGAGCTGCTTAATTAGCAGCAACAGTAATGAAGCCACATGGGACACAGTGTTGGTATCTGGACAGCCAGGATATGATGATTATTTAGACTGGATTTGTCCAAGAAGCCGTTCTTCTGAGTCTCCATGCAAGCAAATACACACACACACACACACAGATACACAAGCTTTTTTCTGCTGCCAGAAAAGGTGCGTGCATGAAATCTTCTATGTGTGTTTTATGTGCGTGTGTTTGTTTATCCCTTTGTATTCAAATGTGTATCTGTATTGTGTCTGTATTTATCTGTACTTTGTGTGTGTGTGTGTGTGTGTGTGTGTGTGTGTGTGTGTGTGTGTGTGTGTGTGTGTGTGTGTGTGTGTGTGTGCGTGCACTTGCGCATGTGTTTTAGCTATTTGAAGTAGAGCTACCAGGGACATAGATGGGATTAGCCTGCTTAAGAAGGGTTAGTTGATTGTAGTGACAGTATAGCTAACTGTTTTATATCTGCAGGAATTTAATTTCTTCCTGCCTTTCATTAGCTTGCGTGCCATTAAATGTAAGCTAATTGCACAAGGAAATATGAGCAAAATAAAGTAATGACAAGTTCTGGTAATTCATGAGCATTTTTAGTTGAAATGATGAGGACCTTTGCTCCTGTATTAAAAAGCTATGTAAGACCTCAGTCTTTTAAATTGGTCCTGAGAGGTACAGGAAGTTAATATGTAAATGGCAGAATCAATGTCAATGTGGGTGTTCAGAATAATGAGGACTCAAACTGACAGAGGTGCAGTTATTATTGCAGAAGAAAAGTAAAGGACATGAGCAACAAGGAATAAAGAATGCAACTGCAGGTTTTCGAGCCCTGTTTTACATGGGGGGGGGGGTATGTTCACTGTGCTTTTACGGCTTGTGTGTGCTGTTCCAGGGACAATGCCAGTTTTTGTGTTTTAACTGAGGCAGACTGGCAGTGGTTAAGCAGAACCCGCAATAAAACTGACAACACTCACTTTTTCCTCATCGCTCCACTCATCTTCTCTTTCACTCCATTCTCTTCCTCTCTCTCCTCTTCATCCTCCCACTGTCCCTTTCCATTATTGCTTCTCATTTCTCTTACCTCTAACACTTCCCTTCTAAGCCTTCCGTCAGTGGCAAAGCATTCTCTGTTTTGCCACTGATGGAAGCAACAACCACACTACATGCCCAGTTGTTAAAGATCTACATTGATGGCTTGTTTGCAGGTTGCAAAGCATTTTCTTACCTGTTTATTTGTATAGAGGAAGTGGGTCTGCCAGGTTTAATCAATTTGCCTCTCTCTGTGTTGTTTTGTAATCCTTAAGTCATTTAAATTGCAATTACTAATATGTAAGCATATATAAAACTGTCATTTATCCTTGTTCCAGTAATGGCCGCAACTGTCTTTCTTTTTGTCCCTGCAGTGTAAAGATTGCATCACATTCTAGGTCTATATTGAAAATAATAGCTTGAGTAACATATTTTAAAGTTCCCTTCAAACTGTTCAGGTGAACAACAGGGACTCATGAAAGCAGCACCCCACTGCTATACATCTCTGTCTGCATAGGGATGATGATCCTCTGCCAGGGTTTATGAGGACGATTTCTTAAAATGATTTACAGCCCTCTAAAGCACTGCTGTAAAAATCCACAAATCACCAGGGTTTGATTTTTATTACAGTCAACACAGTGCAAACAAAAGTTCACTTCATCACCTGAGGGTGGAGGTATTGAGCTCTGAGTTGCTCCTTCTCTCCATCTGTCTCTGCAACCTGAAGAAACTGCGCTACAAGGTTAACATCTGTAGGAGTCAGGAAGAGAGGGAAGACGGGAGAGGAAAAATGGCATGAGGAAAAGAGGGGAAGGGATCAAATGGGGGAGAATTTCAGGAAAAAAAGCAGGGAAATGGAAAAGAAAAAGTGAATGCAAAGATGTTGGTAGAAAACGGTAGAAAAACCTGAGAAAATGCAAAATATATGATGAATAAAATACATAAAAGGTATAGATATGCATTTATAAAATGTGCTGACAATGAAATGGTTGGAAAGAGTTAGAGAGTGAAGAAAGAAAGGAACAGCAAGACTGATGATAGGGATGGAAAAGAGAGCTACAGAAATAAGAGATCAATACTTTACTGCTGGGTGCTGAAACGGTGGTGGCAACTGTCTCCCTGAGTTTCCTCCTTAGCTAGACACACACACACACACACACACACACACACACACACACACACACACACACACACACACACACACACACACA
>JAVDPK010000264.1:1813001-1827009 GCA_034780415.1 Cichlasoma orientale
ACACACACACACACACACACACACACACACACACACACACACACACACACACACACACACACACACACACAGCTGCTCCAAGGCACAAAGCTGGCATAACAATGGCAAGGCAGAGAGGGCCAGACTCATATACAAGCCCCTATAGGGTTGGAGGGAGTACACACACATGCATGAACACAAAGACATAAAAAAAAAGAGGGCCCACATCCCAAAGGCAGAGAGGGACAGTGCACAGTCAGAGGATCACTATATAAAGGACAGACACAAGAGAGAGGATGACAAAAATGATTTTGATGTGGGAAAAAAGAGAGAGAATGATATCAGCTCCGCTGAGAGCAAGCAGCGATGTCTGATGGGACAGTATTCTTCCAATATGTTGACTACTGTTGCTCAGAAAGTGTCAAGACAGAAAACACTGGTGTCAAGTGAATTATGTCATGAAAGAAAGGAAAGTTGTACCCTCACGGGACATGTCTGAGTGTCCTGTCTGATAGGAAGCTAAAAAAGAAAGCAAGCTGAGCAAAAACATTCCTCAGTCCTACCAGTTTCTGACATCAGGGATAGTGACTGAATGCCTGCCTCTGTTTTGCAGCAAAATCAACAGTGGCAGCCACAGTTGTGTTCATTCAGGTGCTGTAAGTGCTTATTATATATGTCAAAGTCAAAATGCATTTTAAACATGAACAAACCCGCACTCCCCTCGTGAAAGATGAGCTAGACATGAACAAATGTGAAAGGCAGGTGAATGAGTAATCCTGCCCAGCAGCCTCAGCAGGTAATCTCACTGTGTAAAATAACTTTTGTCATGACAGCTGGCATGAGCAAACATGTCTGACACTGGTTGGTTTTGTCTGTTTGGCATCATTCAAGGTGGCACCATGCCCTTTTTTAAAAAATTATTAACAGGAAGAAAATGTGAACAGACATGTATTGTGCTACAGTCGCAACTGGTGAGGTCTTGTCTGTCCTTTGAGGCTTGAAAATGTGCAGATAACAGCGTGTACATCTCTGTGTACGTGTCGCTACGCACATTTGATGAGTGGAAATACAAGATATATCACTTAATAAGCCTCTCGTTTTTTTGCCGTTCTGTAAGAATGCCATACATCTCTGCTCGTGACCAAAATGAGTAATGAATAAACAATGTAAGACCGAACTGAGCAGTGTGACTGATGTGTAATTGCATGACATCTGCAGCGCAAAATGTGTGACTTGTGCTTGTTTTTGTGTGACAGAGGAAGTGCTCACATGTGTAGTCAGGTGTGCACTCATCAAGGAAACTGGCAGTGCTAAGATAGATGCTCACACAAGGGAAACACTGAAAGAGGTGCATTAAGGATGTGTTGGGAAATGCAACAAATGTGAAACGCCACTTTTCACCAGGCTGGATAACTGTTCCCCATCATCAATCATCAGAAAGGACACAGCAAAATTTATTAGCTCAACTACAGGCTGAGACAGTAAATAACAGTCTGAACAGAAATTAATTTTTTTGGCTTTACTTTATCATGTAGTTGTAGCTGCATGATTTCTTTCTTTCTTAAAACAAGGCGTCATTGAAGGGAACCTGTTGTGCTTTTCTTTATATTTTGTCCGATACTGTATATACTGTTTTTTTCAGATTATGAAGCTGGTATACACTCCCCTCCAAAAGTATTGGAACAGTGAGACCAATCTGTTTATTTTTGCTGTAGACTGAAAACAAAGACATGCAGTTAGTGGGGTTAGGTTAATTGGTGATTTTAAAGTGCCCGTAGGTGCGAATGGTTGTTTGTCTCTGCGTGAGCCCTGAGACGGACTGGCGACCTGTCCAGGGTGTACCCTGCCTCTCACCCTATATGAGAACAAAAGGTGCTGTCTTCAGAACTGGATATCAGATCCAGATGTCAATACCTGGAAATCAAAGTTGAGATGTTGATCTTTTGTCTTATATTGTTGTTATTGTTTTTTTTTTAAACCCAAATGTTTTCAGTCTACAGCAAAAATAAAGGGATTGGCCTCACTGTTCCATGACTTTTGGAGGGGCGTGTATAATGAGCCAAAAAGCTGAGGCTACAGACTGCTCTGGTACACACAGTATTTTTCTAATCTTGGCTCTGTGTGATGTCAGGTCTCAGTGACATCATACTGAAACATGGTTATCGCAGAAGGCCCACCCACTCGCTGTTCAAATCTTTTGTTTATGAGCCAGTCAAAAAGATGTTGGCTTAATGGGAGTGATAGGGACCTAAAACAGCTTGTTTACAGTACTGGGTGTTACACTATATTGTAATCAGATTTTTCAGTAATGTATTAATTCAGTATCATATACAGTAGTTACAAATATAGTTACAAATATGTAGTTACTTGCATTGCTTTGAAGTTTCCTTGGGTTGGTTCTCAACTTTTCTTTGTGGTGTCAGCTTTGTGGTCACGCTTAAAAATGAAAATAAAGTTTGTATGTGTGTGTCCTCATTAGGATACGGATTTGTGTCGGCGTGTTCGACTGTCAATATAAATAAAAAATGAAAATAGGGAGCTGGAAGTGAGCATAACAGGTAGCCTTTAACCTAATGACTAAGCCAACACTTAGGACAGGAGAGGTCACCAACTTGTTGCAGTGTAAACTATATTAAAATAAATAAGCAATTACATAGATATCTGAAGCCCAAATTTAAAGTCACATGACTACACATTTCTTTAAGAGTTATTTAAATACACATTTTTGAAGAGCTGGAAAATGATTTGAGTTCCAGAGCTAAAAATGAATGTTTTCAGTATAATTAACACTGTGCTGCAGTACAGAGAATAACTCTCTCGATGTCATCCTACAATTTGCACACTCCCCTGCCTGACATTTGTTATTACTATCTAATAACTGCCATCCATGCAAATGATAATGTGCCCATGAGGATAACCACTTCCTGTGGAGTTTTTTTTTTTCTGCTACCAAGCAACCAATCAATTGTGGCTCTTTTGATGGTTTGGTTGACTTTTAACCTGATGCACTGAAAAGAAAAACAACTCTCATATTTGTCATCAAAGATAAAAACAAGAGATTTTGAACAGAGAAACTAAAGCAAATTAAAATTTGATGTTGGCATTAATGTTATGATTGCAGCCAAGCTTTCATCAGAGCACCAGTCTTCTGCGTGCTTATGAACATTTCTTGCTTCCAGTCCACCATCTATCTGCTCAGAGAAGCTGAGAACTTGAGAGACTTTCCCCGCAGATAAAACCAACAAATTGCAGCTCGAGGTCAGGGCTTCAAAAGGCAGTGTCAGGGAAGAAATACGTGTGTGAGTGTCAGTACCATATGTATTTATTTATACCACCAGCTAACACAGTAAAAAAAAAAAAAAAAAAAAAGGACTGTCTGTCACTTAAAGGAAGTGTGTATGTGTTTGTGCGATTTCTTTTAGGGTAGCATTTCTCAGTGGAACATCGTTAGTGATCCAGGCAACAGTATAAAATACATTCTCATGTTTTATTATTCTTTTTTTTCTTTACATATGAAACGCAAACTTGTCTGCATTTTTTCTTCCAAAGGGGCCGGAGTGAATGCCTGCATGATTGTTGTCAGGATCATCGTTTGTTGCATCTTTCTCTACCTGTCTACAATTCTGCTCACCGGTCTTTCTGCCTCTGAATCTGTCCGTCTGTCTCTCTCTCTCCTCCTCTTTTTTTTCTCCCTGCCTGTCTGCCTGTTAGCGACAGCAGCTGTGCAGGGATACATCTAGCAGGAAATTCTCTCTCTTGACTAGCTGTCTTCTTGCCTGACAGCAGAGAAGCTGAGAGCTGAAGAATCAGGAAGCAGCTTTTATCTTGTCTGTCTCCTGCCTTTTGCTCCCAACTCCCAACTCTGCTTCTGAGAGAAGAAGGGGGTGTGGGGGGTACAGAGCGATAAAAGCAGGACAGAGTGGGGAAATGATATTACACAGAGAAAAATGAAGGAAAGAGAAAGCGAGACAGAAAGCTGATGCTGGAGTCTCTCTAAGAAAATGCTTTCTTTCTCCCTCTGTCTTTCTCTCACTCTGCTTTTCTGGCTGTTTTGATGTATTCAGACAAACCCACAGTGCTTCGATGGTGAAACAGACGTGCAGACACAACACAACAGATGAAGAGTGTCAGCTGGTGGTTAGAGGCTCACACATGCTGCTTGTGTCTTTCTTTCTCTTCTCCAACTGTATTCTTGCTTTTCTTTTTCTTTCTCGCTCTCCTTGACGACTTTGTAGTTGGAGTGAACAGAGATCAATCATCTCCTAAACACTTGATTGGCAGTGGTAAATTAGCAGGCTGGATGCACAGGCTGTCATGTATAGCGTGTACACTGGAACCTTTAACACAGAGCCACTCCTGACCTTATTCAGGCTGTAAAGAATCCTCGTCTCGAGCGGTTTTGCAACACTTGACTTATTATTTAATCATACTGTAGTAGTGCGGCGCGGAAACACATTAAGTCAAGCTTCTGTTGTGTTGCAAATGGTTGCATGAGTGCATTTATCCTACATAGTCACAGTTTATAGCAGGGTATTACTTATTCAACACATTTTCTGTGGGCTTGATGCTTGGGAGACCACATAAGTTGTTTTTCGAAACGTTTTGCCATTTTAAAAAATTTGAATAATCATTCAATTTGACAATGATTAACGCTGACAGCGTCGGCCATAGTGACATTTGGTCATTTATATAAGTCAAAAAATGTCAACACAGCTTGACTGAGGGCATGGATCCATGCAGCCTCATCTTATAGTGAGGCAGTATTTGCTGTTGTTGTTTCTAGTGGGCCATAGTCACTGACAATATTCACTCTAAAGAATGTGATTATCTTCAAGACCTCTTAATTTTCAATTAGAACATTTTGAAAATTAAAAATATTATATTTTTTTGTTTTTTTTAGTCAGAAAAAATGATAAAAGGCTCCCAAAATAAATTTCAGTATAGGTTTGTTGTTGTGATGTTGGTCATATTCACATCTATTTGAATTTGGTCATTAGAAACTGACAAAAATGAAAAAGAGGGCTAGCTTCAGTGCATTTACTGTAGGCATGTAGACATGGTCAAGATCTTCTAAAGCTTAAACTGAACATTAGAATGGGGAAGAAAGCTACAGCTATAGCAGCAGAAAACCACTGCAGGTGCCCCTCCTGTCAGCTAAGAAGAGGAAACTGAGGCTAGAATTTGCACAGGCTCAACTAAAATGAACAAATGAAAACTGGAAAACTGTTGCCTGGTGTGATGGGCCGTGATTGCTGCTGCACCATTTGGATGGTAGCGTCAGAATATGAAAAACGAAAGCATGGATCCATCCTGCCTCGTATCAACAGTTCAGGCTGCTGGTGGTGTGATGGTTTGGGGGATATTTTTTTGACACACTCTGGACTGCATAGTACTAGTTGAGCATCATTTAAACTCCACAGCCAAGTATTGGTGCTGCTGACCATGTCCATCCCTTTATGACTTCTAATGGTTGCTTCCAGCAGGATGCTTCCACACCATGCCACAACGCTCAAAACCACTCAAACTGGTGTCTTGAGCATGACAGTGAGTTCACTGCACTCAAATAGCCCTCATAGTCACCAGATCTCAATCCAGTAGAACACCTTTGGGATGTGGTGGAACTGGAGATTGACATCGTGGATCTGCAACAAATCTGCAGCAACTGTGTGATGCTATTGTGCCAATATGAAAAATCTCTGAGGAGTGTTTCCAACACTGGCGAGGTGTATCTAATAAAGTGGCTGTGAGCGTAGTTGAAGCGGCTGCGCCCCTTGTTTTCTATTAAAAACAAAAACATTTTCCTCTGACACCCTCTGTCTCTGCCAAACATTCTTTTATTTTTAACACATGCTCTGATACTTTATTTCCAAAATCAAACCTGCCATCTTCTGTTTGGCGTCAGATCACCACATCTTTATAAACAGCTTTCAGCAATTAGCACTTTGTATGATTCCATTCACAAATGTTTACTGTGTACTACAAGATGTTGCTTGTTGTAGGTATTCATTGCTACATTTATGAGTTGTTCAGAATGACATATACTGTAGTTTTGTAGAGCAAAGTGGCTTCATAACGCCAAGCTCAGATTTAGAGCCTCTGTAATCTACAGTCAGCACCTCTGTCAGACACTTAATGGTTTTACTGCACTCTGGTATAGCTGCAAATGGCTGCATTATTACATTCGCGACACACACACACACACAGATATGCACATATGCAGAAACACACTCACACATGCACAGACTCAGTACAATAATGACCTTGACTAAGTAGCTCTCCAAATTCTAAGTGACTTTTAGAGCTCTTTGCTTCACTGCATTTGCCTCTGCCACATTCTCTCTCCACACAATATCTCTCCATACAATATCTTTCACAGTGGCTTCTGTGTGTGTTGTTTTATGAGAACACAAGTTTTATTCAAGCATTGCTTGGACAAGATAGAAAGCAGGTGCGATCTGATAGTGCGTCTTACAAAGAAGCTGAACTGAAATATTTAGTGTGTTTTAAGAATAGCAGACATTTATTTGCTTGGCAACCGAAAGGTTGTTGGTTCAATTCCACCTGGAGAAATCAAACATGCAGAGCTACCTGTAGTGGTGACCCCTTGTGGCAGGAGAGCAGCAGAAAGTAGCTTTTTTATTATTAGAAACAACAAGTTATTTAATTAAGGTGCTGAGCTATGAAAAAAATGAATATGTCTAGTATGCATTTACAGTATGCCTGTGCAACATCTGTGCTATAGACGCACTTCTGTATCACTGTGTCTGGTTTTAGGTGCTAGATCTGTAAGAAAACACAGCTACTATGAGGGTAGTTGGAAATCATATTAATATTTACCAAGTAGCTCAGCACTTAATTGCAAACTAGATACAGGGTAAATAAACATATAAAGTAACAATGGACAATAACATAAAACCACTGTGACTACATAAAATGTTAATCAACTAATTATCTACCAATGGCTTGTTCTTAGGCTTTATGTCACACTGCATTGTTAGGAAGGTGTGCTTTTATGGTTGTATAGTTGATTTTGAAAATGATTGGGTCATTGGGTCATCACCCTCAGATTTGGTGATCTCCTGCACGGCTAGGTGCTTGATTTTATACATCTGTGGCAATGGGACTGAAAACACCTGAATTCAAAGATTACGAGGCGTGGCCCAATACTTTTGTCCATCTAGTGTTTTTGCCACTAGTGTAAAAGCATAAAAAGTGTAGGGTTGCATTTTGAGGTAGGGGCACATGTGTCTGTGTGTCCATCTGTGCATGTGCATGTGTGCATCAGCATGTGCTCTTTGTGCATCTGTTCATTTACTGTGCCTCCCTATGTCATTGTATGGGTGTATGATTATGCTCTTGTCTTGTGTGTGTGTGTGTGTGTGTGTGTGTGTGTGTGTGTGTGTGTGTGTGTGTGTGTGTGTGTGTGTGTGTGTGTGTACATGTGTGCATACATCAGGGTCACCGGTAATTTGAAGTGTGAACGCTTGGATTCTCCTCAGCTTGATGATTTCCTCTGTCAGCAAACTGTGAGCTGGAAAATAGACTCATATTATGATGAGATTAATTTTAACGGTCAAGGATTTCAGATCTTTCCAACAAAGTCACTGAAGATTAGGGAGTTCAATGCTGCTTCTCTCTGTACTCTGCTGTGTTGAATTTACTTGTCCTCTCCTCTTCTGTCCTCTCCTCAGATTAACGTCAGTAGACAAATAGCCCAAAACAGCACAGGCCATCTTTGCTAAGCGTCAGCGCCAGTGCAAAACCTTCTTTTGGCTTTAGTTGGAAGAGGAGTGTTTAAATTAATTATACACACTGATTTACTAAGGTTTGTTGCAGGCAGTTTACTGTAAATCATTATAAAACGTCGTAAAAAGCATGTCTTATTTTGCACCTGATGTGGTTGTGATAGTTGCCGCTATTTTATTTGGAATGCCGGTGGGAGATGTTTGCAGAATGCATGTGTAATTACTGTGGGTACAGTAGATGGCTCATTGTGAGCACAGTAGCAGTGTTGGCTCTGTTCTGTAGCTTTCCACTGTAAATGTTTAGAGCTGAGGCCCATATATTTCTAGTTCTGCTATTTTACTGTAACTTACAATGCTGGTAGAAATTCATGTGGAGCGTCAAAACAAACGAGCAGTATGGTTGCCCAACGCAAGATGCGTGCAAGTGATGGCTGTGTTAAACGCAGCAACGTTAAACTTGCAACAAAGCAAGTTACACACGTGGCACAGGAACAGTAACTTCATGAGCACATGCAATCGTTTTTTGTGTTCTACACATTCTGTAGGTTAGCTGTTATATTAGCCTAATTCCAATGACGTGGAGACAATGTGAAAGTGTAAATAAAAGCAGAATGCAATGTTTGCAAATCTCATAAACCCATATTATATTCACAAAACAACATAGAAATTATATTAAAATTTTATTTAAATGTTACTATTTCATGAAAAATATTGCCTAAATTTTAAATTGATGGCAGCAACACATCTCACAAAAATTGGGAGGGGGACAATTAACTGGGCTAGTTGGAAACAGGCAAGTAACATGATTGGGTGTAAAAAGAGCATCTTAGAGAGGCAGAGTTTCTCAGAAGTAAAGATGAACAGAGGTTCACCAATCTGTAAAAAAAAAAATAATTGTGGAACAATTTCAGAATAATGTTCGGTAACATAAGACCTTCAATATCTCATCATCTACAGTACATATTATCATTAAAAAAATTCAGAGAAGATGTTTCCAAGGGACAAGACTAAAAATCAGTATTGGATGTTTGTGATCTTCAGGCCCTCGGGCCGCACTGCTTCAAAAACAGGCATGATACCCTCTTGCAAATTACTGTATGGGCTCAGGAACACTGAGAAATTGTTGTTTGTGAACACAGTTCACTGTGCTATCCACAAATGCAGGTTAAAGCTCTGTCATGCAAAGAAGTATATGTATATGTGAACATGATCCAGAAATGCTGCCATACTCTCTGGGTCAAAGCTCATTGGCAAAGTGGAAAACTGCTCTGTGATCAAACAAATTGAAATTCTAAATTATTTTTGGGAAAACATGGACACCACGTCCTCTGGACTTAAGAGGAGAGGAACCATCCAGCTTGTTGTCAGGGCTCAGTTTGAAATCCTACATTTCTGATGGTATGGGGGTGCATCAGTGCCTGTGTAATTGGCAGCTTGCACTAGAAAGACGCTGTCAATGCTGAAAGGTATATACAGGTTTTAGCTAAACACATGCTGCCTCCCATCCATTTTCAGGAAAGGCCAGCAAGACAAGACAATGTTAAACCGCATACTACATCTATTACAACAGCTTGGCTTTGTAGTAGAATAATCTGGGTGCTGAGCTGGCCTGCCTGCAGTCCAGGCCTTTCACCATCTGATAACATTTGACACATCAACAAAGAAAAAATATGTCAAAGAAGACCCAAGACTGTTGAGCAGCTAGAATTATATATCAGACAAGACTGGGACAACATTCCTTTCCTAAAAGTCCAGCAGCAGGTCTCCTCAGTTCCTACACTACACAGTGGTAAACATGTACCTGTCCAACCTTCAACCTTATCAAACTTGCTCTAAATGACCTTTTTTTTTTCTTAAAATGGTACATTTTCTCTTCTTTTTAGACATTCACTCTGTCTTCTGTGTTCTATTGTGACTATAATATGTGTTTATGTGATTTTTTTTTTAATTTACATTTTGCACAGATTCCCAACTTTTTGGAATTGGAGTTGTACACAGATTCCAGGTTTATGGAAACAGAAATGATGTGCCATTCATACAGAGCTTTTCTAGTCTTACCGACCACTCCAATGCTTTAGACTGCAAGCCACATTTAACCATACATTCATACAGTGTTTTATTCTGTAGACCTTAAGCACTTTATCTAACTTTATGCAGCGGTAAACCCACCTGAGCTATCAGATTTATCCGGAGAGCAGCTGCCCCTAACCTCCAAGACCCCTTTCCATCAATTCTAATGGAAGAGTACACCCTAATATAAGAACATATCGATTTTCCTTGCTTAGTAAATCTGGCCCTAAATGTTTAATGTTTCATCCTGACAAAAGGGTGTATTCTAACTGGCACAGAGAAGAAATGCATCCTTTCAGCTCTACAACCTAAAACAATAACAACATAGCTCATCACCTGTGTGTTGTGTTGATCGTCTTATACAGAGAATTTCAATTATGTGTGACCCAACTATTACAAATATTGCTCAAAAAAATGGAACTCTAAGTGTGTGTGTGTGTGTGTGTGTGTGTGTGTGTGTGTGTGTGTGTGTGTGTGTGTGTGTGTGTGTGTGTGTATATATATATATATATATAAAATAAGATCTTGCCATTTGAAGCAATGCTGTTGAAAAAAATGGTATACTTTAATTCATCATTAGATTTAATCCAATTAATTATTAGGATTAACGGAGTAGATTTGGGTACAAAACTAAAAATGCAATAAAAAAAAGAAACAAAAAAACAAAGACAAAAGGAAAAACGTGTTTTTCAGTAGATATTTTCCACAGTGTGTTTGCTCACCAAATTGTGGCTCATCACATGAATTGTGAAGTAGTTGGTCATTTTGTTTTATTTTGTATAACGGCTCCGTTTTAAACCAAGGATGGAGCACAGCTGGTCTATTTCTCATCCAAAGTCCTGTTGACATTAAATGACTTCAACATCACCCTTGTTGTGATTATGCAGACAAATTGTTACTACCTTTAAAAGTATTTATCATTCTTAAAGGGACAGTTCATCTTGGAACAAATTTATATTTGTCTTTTTCCGGCCTATAGTGCTCTTTATTCTCTTTGCTTCTCTTGACATAGAATTTGGGGAATTCAATGACGCCTGCCTTATGTTGCTTGCCACAACAATAAAATACATTGTGGTTCAATAATTAGCACTACATGCCACCGGAAAAAATATTTTGGGGTGACTTGTCCCTTTAACATCCCTGATTTTGATCTTGAATAGAAGATCAAACTAGAATAGAACTGTATTTCTTTAGGTTTTTTGAAGATGCTACATTAGAACATACAGTTCTGTTCTGCTGTTTTAAATTTACATATTACAGTACACCATCAAATTATGGATCAATGCCCCACATTAAATGTACAACAATTTTGCTGGTCAAATTTGACATGAAACTTGATTTGTTTTTAATTATTTAATAATATATTAGTGCAGAGGTCTGTCATGGCCAGCTGGGGCTCTAAATTTCATAACGAAACTTCAGATCAGGATTCTTCATTTTCTTCTTGTAGTCTTCATCAAACTGTTCATTCTGGGCCACAGTGAAGTGGTTCTTCCAGTCACCAACTTTTCCTAAAGAAGCCGAGAAAATAATTCAGGTTATTTGATCAACCTGGTGCAGTAAATATTTGTGCAAATACTGAGGAGCAAAACTTGCAGACAGATACCTTTTCTCATGAAAGGAGAAATAGTCTGGTTCATTGTTTGGAAGGTGGAGTAGTTGGCCATGTTGTTTTGTTTCATATTGTCAAACGTCACACTGGTTCTCACTCTTTCCTTCTCTTCAACTGAAGGAGACAAACCAAGGAAGGAACACAGGCCATCTACTTCTCGTCCATAGTCCTGTTCACATCAATATTGAAAAAACTGAATCAGTTTATGTTATTCTTCTTCTGGTCTGTAGTGCTATTCATTCATCGAGATAGATATTGCGGTTTTGGGGGGGGGGGTTTGGAGATATTTGGACGTGACGTGGCTCTACACAAGTGACACAGTATGCAAAAGTCCACAATTTTCATTTTTTACTTTTTTATGTTTCCTAAAATTTCAAAACTTTTAGATTAACATGCAAGAAACAATTTCATTTATCCGTTTTGGTTTATTTTCTATGAATTTTTAATTCGAAGATGTCAGACTTTGACCCTTCTATTTCTCACTTAATGTCCTGTTCACATTAAGAATATCTGCACCAGCCTTGCTGTGACTGAGACTGAAAGTGCTAGCCAAAATTAAATGTCAGTTTTTTCTACTTCTTTTACTTGATTCATGCCAGATGTGTGTCTGTAGTTAGTGCCATGAACCCTACACAATCCCACATTTCAAAAAACTCTTGTATCTACGCTTTGTGTTGCCAAATTGTTGAGTAATGTAACTTGAGAAGCAAATAAAGTTTAACTTATTTCAAGCAGTGTCGGCAGTAAGCTAAGCAAATTTTTTACTAGGAACTTTCACAAAATGAACTACCACCTACACTCAAAAACTAAAAAAATTAAACTTCTTTAATAAATACAAAAAAGTGACAGTTTTATAAGTTATAGTTTAGTAAAGATTACCTCCTTCCATCTACCTTATATCACTGCAATGAAGCATACCTGAAATCACCACTGTTCACCTAGTAGATTTACACATGATGACAGTTGTATTCCTACTGAGTCTATAAGGGTGCAACAATAACCATAGCATATCTAATCTAGCTTCCAAGAAAATATATTTTCTTCATTTATACATTTTATAATTTTTCAAACCAATACCATTGTCAAAAATGAGCCTTTATTATGGCCGCAAACATAAAGGACAAAACCAAGGCAAAAAACGGGCCAAAACTTAACCTATACTGGAGATCCAGACAGCACAGGGCAAACAGCCACCACAAAACAAGACTCTGACATCCTACAAGGGGAAAACTGAGACAATAAATACATAGAGGGAATGAGGGGTGAGTGGAAACAGCTGTGGCAAACAGGTGAACAGAATGACACTAATGAGACTCAGGGACGTAAATCAAAACACAAAGCAGAAGAGAGAGGGGATGTCAAAATAAAACAGGAAGTGAGAAGACCGATACACAAATGCAAACTTGACACCACAAAAGGAGGACGCAGACTAGACACAACACAGGGAGACAGACACTGTGAGAAATAACAAAAGAAACTCCACACAGAGGGGAAACACTTCAGGACGGAACACAGGGAGAAGGTTTAAGCAAAGGAACTAACTAGGAATACCTGAGCACACAAAACAATATAACAAAACAAAAAACAGTAACAATAAAGTATCATAACTACAAAAGACCATAACCTAAGAAACAAGGGGTCGCAGACCCAGGACCATGACAACCATATAACTGCAAACATTAGTGATCAAGTGATCCGATCTTTTTTTTTACTGGTTTTTGGGTTACTTCGATTATGATTTATTTCAATATAGATGATTTACATTCATTTCAACCATCTTTGTATAATTTTAAATTTTTTACAAGCAATTTTGTTCATCTGAATTGCACCGTCTGCTACAAAAATTTTAAAACATGGCCCCCATGTTGATGACGTATTACCATGTATTTGACAGTGGATCTTGGAATATATTGTCATCAAGTTTCTTGTGTTTTTGCGATATCTATTCGAGTTTGCCTATTCAAAAATGGCTAAGCAAGCAAGGAAAGATGGGGGCACACCTTGTGCTGCTTGGAATTGCGACAAGTCAAAGCTAAAGGATGATATTTGAGTATTTGAGTTCCCAAATCCAGCGAGGTCAATTTTGGTGCTACCAAGTGAAACATGCCTGGTATTAAAGGCTGTGTTTAAGCCAGGATCGTCATGGTTTTGTGCTGCACATTTTGATGCATCTGCAGTATCAAGAAACTTGCTGGTTGAAAAAGTTTGACCAAACCCAGAACTGATGCCAAAAAATCAAGTGTATGGGACATTAAGGGTACCTAGAATGCAGCCCAGCAAGTCAGCTATATGCCTAAAATAAAAAGTGCAACTGCCAAGAAAAATAGAGAAAGGCTAACCCTTCTGTACTGCGTTTATCCAGTGAGTACAGGCTGTCGGATCACTGTTTACCTTATAATGCCAGGTGTGGAGGATCCACATATATTTACTCTGGATGAGGCTGTGAAACTTTGGGAAAGGAGTCTGTTTTTGTGAAAAAATATATAACTAAAAAGGAAAAATCACAAGCACCGTACCTCAATCAAATCTTCATAGAACATGTAGTGAAGATTTGAATAAGTCTGCTTCTTCTCCCACCAGCCGTTCACATGGTCATACCACG
>JAVDPK010000264.1:1828890-1843397 GCA_034780415.1 Cichlasoma orientale
GTGTGTGTGTGTGTGTGTGTGTGTGTGTGTGTGTGTGTGTGTGTGTGTGTGTGTGTGTGTGTGTGTGTGTTTATGCGGCCTACTCAAACTTGCTCTAATCAAGTCTGTTGCTGACAGAAGAGGAGCCAACTTTTATATGGGTGTCTAATAGAGCCTTGCTTGTATAAAGGCTACATTTTGTTCGTATACCACAATACTACAATACTTATAATACAAGTTTTTCTCAAAGCCCCAATCTGCACTATAAGGCCGGACACTTCATAAACTATCAACATAAAGCAAAAATGTTTTAGCATCAGTTTTTAACAGTAATGGTTCTATTGCTTACTCAAGGGACCCTTTCACCAGAGCCTGATGATGAAAGTATTGTTTTTATTGTCAGTGCCTGTCCACGGGCACACTTGAAAACAAACATACCCATAATATATTTTATAACCTGCAGCTGTGGTCGCTGCGCCGTGGCACTGTTCAAAGATTTTGTTGGAAGTGTAGAAGGTCAGTCAGGCAGTCAGTGAGCATAGTGAGTGAGCATTGGATGAACCTTGATTGGCTGTATCCCCAGGCAGTTCACCTCTGCTTTTTAGAGATGCCCATGGTTAGTAGCTGTGAATTACTGTGAATCGGCCTCCTGCAGTATATGCAAAATTGGTTTCACAGGATGTAGTGCTAACAAGCCACAGGAAGAGCTTCATCCTGAGATTCAGATTTCATTAACGTAATAATAAACTATCTAGCATTAATTCATTTACAGCAACCAAATCATGTTAGCTGTAAAATTAGCATTAGCAAATATACATATACATATTCTCGCTGACAAAGTGGTCAGTGAGTATATGTGTATATGTATTGTTACTAGGTACACCTTACTAGTATTGGGTTGGACCTCCTTTTAGCTTCAGAGGTGCCTTAATTCTTCATGGCACAGATTCATCAAGGTGCTGGAAACATTCCTCAGAGATTTTGGTCCATATTGACATGATTGGATCACACAGCTGCTGCAGATTTGTCAGCTGCACGTCCATGATGAGACTCTCCTGTTCCACCACATCCCAAAGGTGCTCTATTGGACTGAGATCTGGTGACTGTGGAGGCCATTTGAGTGCAGTGAACTCATTGTCATGTTCAAGAAACCAATTTGAGGTGGCAGTCATCAGAAAATGGGTACACTGTAGTCATAAAGGAGTGGGCATGGTCAGCAATACTCAGGTAGACTGGGTTGTTTAAATGACACTCAATTAGCACTAAGTGTGCTAAGAAAAATATCCCCCACACCATTACACTACCACCAGCCAACTGAAATGTTGATACAAGGCAGGATGGATCCATGCTTTCATGTTGTTTACACCAAATTCTGACCCTATCATTTCAATGTCACATCAGAAATGGAGACTCATCAGACCAGGCAACATTTTACCAACGTTCGATTGTCCAATTTTGTTGCACCCATGTGAATTATAGTCTCAGTTTCCTGTTCTTAGTTGACAGTTGGCACTCTGTGTGGTTTTCTTCTGCTGTAGCTCATCAGCTCCAAGGTTTGATGAGTTGAGTATTTGCATCTTCTGCATACCTTGGTTGAAACAATGAAAAAGTGTTGCTTTCCTATCACGTCAAAGCAGTCTTGCCATTACCTCTGGCATCAACAAGGCATTTTTGCACAGATAACTGCTGCTCACAAGACATTTCCTCTTCTTCAGACCATTCTCTGTAAAACCTAGAGATGGTTTTGTGGGAAAACCCCAGCAGATCAGCAGTTTCTGAAATACTCAGATCAGCCTGTCTGGCACCAACAATCATGCCACATTTAAAGTCACTTAAATGCGCTGACCTGCTGCCATGTGATTAGCTAATTATATATTTGTGTTAATGAGCAGTTGAACAGTGGATGGTGAGACTATTATACCAAAAATAAATGCCAAATATTCTTGTTATTGTTCTTGGGAGAAATACTCTTAGTAGCAATATGTTAGCAGCAGGAGCTAATAGTATATTTTGTCTACTTAACAATACTACACTCCCCAGTAGTGACCGGTTAAAAAGTTAGTTGCTCCATTGAAAATATACAGTTTGGGAATGTTGTCGAACACCTGGTATGTGAAAGATGTTACAGGAAGTGCACCAGAAACACACTGGAATCAGAATCAACTGCCACTGTCTTTGATGGTGGCTGACAAGAGATCAACAAATCAGCAAAACTTGTCGCCTTTTAACTATCATTGGTTAACAGTGAAAACACACAGATGTGTGACATATTAAAGGAAAAATCTAAATCCCTTACCATATTTGTGCTCTGCTACCATTAGGGTGCAGCGTCGGTGGATTGTTGAATGGTTTGATGTTGGAGTCACCTGATTGCAGCCCAAATGAACATCTGTGAGAGATTTTTGGAGGGATGTGTTAGCAGTCTTCACTTTTTGAAGAATGCTGAGTTTTGGCAGCACACAGTGGTTTGCCGCCCTTCTAAGATGCTTTGTCTAAGTTGGTAGTTTAATTTGTAGAGTATTATTTTAAGTGTTTTTTTCTTAGATTTTCTGTGAATGCCTTTCATTAGTGCTTTCCCCAATTCTTGCTTTTAGCAGCTACCAAGCTAAGCAAATGAGGGTTATTAGAAATAAACCAAGCAATAACATGAAGTATTCACTTCACTTACACAAATAATTTTGTTTTGCATAATTTGTGATAAAATTATACCTTTTATCATTCATTTGCAAAACATTTCTTGGTGGGGGTAATGTTTGAAATGTAGTGTAACAGATTTCTGTTAAGACACCTTACATCTTTCCCTGCCTTGTTCAGTCTGCAACATCAGAAGCTAGAGCACAGCCTTGCATGTTGCGCTATGTGTCTGTAATTCCCACTGACAACTGTGTTAATGGATGACAATAGCAGAGAGCAGAGTGCCATATGTCTGAGCCTGGGGCAGCACGGAGAATGGCAGGGCACACAAAGACGTACAGGGGGGGACGAAAGAAGAGGGGCTTAGATGGGAGGAAGAGGAGGACTGAGGTGTTTGTGGGAGAAAATGAAGAGAAATGGGGAATCCCATAAAAGAGGGAAAAAAGGGGGAGAAAAAACTGAAGGAAGAACTCTAACAATGGAGGTGAAGCAAGGGTCCAGGATGCATGAGAGAAAAGAAACAGAAAAGAGGATGCTGCTGGACTACGAGGCTGATGTAAAGACAGATGATATAGACAGAGAGAATTTGGACAAGGAGCAAATGATGAGGGGGAATTTAAACAAAGAGAAAAAAAGAGGAAGGAATGTTAGAAGAGTATTTCTGGAGTAGAAAGACTTTCTGCCCTGTCCTCTTTTCATATCTTTCACATTCTTATTCTTACTCTTTTCCCCTTGCCCTCTCAATATCAGTTACCAAACTGGGATCAGTTCAGTGCTGGCTGGAGGTTTTTAAGGAGTAGATTGTTGAAGCAAATATGCTTCCTGATTCCGGTGCTGTAGTAGTGTCACAATTATTGGTTCGAAACAGTGTGAAACATTGTGAGCATGTCTCCTTTAGAGGAAAAAGTATTTCATTAGAGTTTGCAAGACGTTATCAGACATTTAAAACATTTGTGGTTTGTGCCACTTATGTGGTTTTCATTTAGTTATATTTTGATAGGCAATCGCTTTCAGCAGTTGCTTTCACTGTTGCCAATTAAATTATAGCAACATGGTGGCAGATAGATTGCTAGCGTGACTGCACAATTACAACAACAGTTTCTTGTTGTGAAACAACTGTGCAATTATACTAAATATATAATGGTCCTACTGTAATCATTAAAAGTTTATTGCTGTAATGTATTAAGTAGCAAATTTAAAATAACCATCACACACTACTGAATTAATGATTTGCACTTAAACTTTTACATTCCCATGAGTCTTTGTTCTCATTAGCGCAGAACTTTCCATAATATAAGTAACCGCCTACTCAGGTTTTTTACTCCTACTCTTTTTTTAAAAATATATATATATTTTACATTTGTTTGTTTTTTTTATGTTGACTGTGTGCTAAATGATATACTAAATGTGCTTTTCCCCAGATAAGTTAAGGGCAGACTCAAGCAACAGAGCAGCTACTTCAGATGTTATCAGTCCATTCCAGTCTAAAGTTAACTGAAAAATAAAATAAAATAAAAAAATCAAACCCCACATTATTGTATCTTGAAATCATAATAACATGCAGTTCTTACATAAACGCTTATAGTATTTAAAGAGCTTTAATTTAATTTTTTTTTGAGTGAATTGTTGTGGTGTATTTTTGGAATTTAAAAATGATTTTGGTTGTTCTCATTCATTTTTCTTTTGCACACAAGAATGCAATTTATTCTGTCCCAATATTATTAACGAGGGTTCAACTTAAACATTTTACTCATGCATTCTGTGTTTTGAGGAGTGGGCAGGCAGGTAAGGGGCTTAAAGTCTTTTGCTTGTCTAAATCAGTGAAGCTGGAGGGGCAAATTGCAGGATTTTGAGTCCAAACAAAAGTTAGTCCACGAGAAGAAATTCCAGTTACACAGCCAACTGGAGGGCAGCACACTGAGGAATTCCTGGGAGAGGAGACGAGCAGGCGAATCAAACGTAAGGAGATAATTCTAAACGCTTAGACTTACAGCTCGATGTTACTACTTGTAGCTAGCTGAACGATCAGGCGGTGAGTGGAGAAAAAGACTTGCCTTAAGTGTTGCAGATGATGAGATAATGACACTCAGGTGTGATGAAACAGCTGCAGCAGCCCCTGACCACACCTGCCAGAAACCCCAGTTACACAAATACCTGAGAGCTGGAGAGACGGCAAGAGGCCAGAGCAAGGGAGCAAGAGCGGGAAGGAGAGCAAAAGGAGAGGGGAGGGGTGCAGGGCTCCTGGGAGCCATGACAGGTTGTTCTAAAAAGAACATGGCAGCACAGCTTAGGTTTGCAAAGTTGCATCTAAACAAAGCACAAGTCTTCTGGAACATTGTCCTTTGGACACTGCAAAGAAGCCAAAATTCCTCCACAACAATATGAGAGACTGATAATATCATACAGAAAATATTACTTCAAGTTATTGCTGCTAAAAGTGGTCCTACAAGCTACTGAATCATGTTTCTGTTTTCCCACAGGACAGCACAGAGTCCTGAGAAAACTTTCTTTTGCACATGACTGCAAAATTAAATCGTATGTGATGGAATTACAAATTATACTATCAAACTAGTCTAAAATAGATTTAGATTTGAATATGTCCCTATTCTTTGGATTGCAGTTTTAGTGGTGTCAGTTTGTAATGGCTTCTGAGAAGAAGTACATCTCATCTGAATTGCCAGAGCTCCACTTGTAGTGTTCATGAAATCTAAACTTTCTCTCTTCGTTCCATCTCTTTTCATGTCTCTCCTTTCATCTTCCCATCCCTTCCTCTTTCAACTTCCTGTGTTAGTTTAGTCCTGCAGCATCCAATTGCACACAAACTCACATATTCACGTACACTTGTCTCTATCTCCTCACATACAGTACAGCTCCAAATTATGGAGTTAACCGATCCATTAACAGGAAGAAGAGAGGGAGCCAGCATGTCAAATATCAGACAGGACAGCTTGAGAGAAGTGGAGAGGACAAAAGAGGAGAGGAGGGGAGGAGAAGAGGAGAGGAGGGGACCTCTTATTGAAATGGAAATAGAACAGGCCAATTAAAGCATTTCACTGGGAGCTTGTTTGCATCTCCAGCTCAGCACTCACAGATTATATATACAGCACATTATGGAGTAATGAATATGAATAAATTGAACTCCTCAATTATCATGCCACCACTGGGTCTCAATTAATACAATGTACTTCTTAGTCATATTCTAAATAAATATATTTTTCACTCACGATGTAAAAGCATTCACCTTTAAATCCCATCTCACTGAGACAGAAAATTGATACAGCGCAGACCTTGTTTATCCGTTTAACAATATTTAAGTACACTATATAGGCCAGCAAATGATTATATGTACTAATAGACTTATTATTTAAAAGCCACAAATCCACATGGACGCAAAGATGCATTGGAACCATAATGCGAATTAAATACATCGGGTTATTTTTAATACACTAAATGTAAATATACTGTA
Source organism: Cichlasoma orientale (assembly GCA_034780415.1). Taxonomy (NCBI): domain Eukaryota; kingdom Metazoa; phylum Chordata; class Actinopteri; order Cichliformes; family Cichlidae; genus Cichlasoma; species Cichlasoma orientale. The sequence goes on from JAVDPK010000264.1 coordinate 1,834,970, forward strand.
CCTTTGGAATGATTACTTATTGGTAATGAATCTTAATCCTCAGACATTTCATACGTCTGAATTTAAACAGCTGCTTAACCACTGCAGAAACTAGAAATACTTTCCTGGCTGAAGCAGACAACCCAGCCCCCTTTTTTTTCAGTCCATCTTAAATCCAGCAAATGTCATCTTGAATATTTGGAATCAGCTATTCTCTCTCATCCACACAACCTTAAGACCTCCCTGTTTCTGCTGCAGCAGGTATTTCAGGTTTTTGCTATGATGAAACACAAAAGCTCGTGTGCCCCCTGCTACAGTGTATTTTGGATGGAGTGTCTCTTTGGTGTCATAAAATGCTAAACAGTGATGCTTCTGTTTCCTGTCCACACTCAAACATGAAGTGAAGATGATGTTTCTCATGAAGCAGACTTGGGATCATTTCCCAGCTCTGCTCCGTGTGCAGAGCAAGCCCGGTCCAGCCTATAATTCGTTGCGCACCTACCTCCACTGCTGGGATAGCAAACAGTGCCGTTGCCCTTTTCACCCCAGCCTTTATTTTCAGACATTAAAGGTCAGGAAGTATCTGAAGATCTAATTTACAGTCAGAAAAAGTATCCATCTTACTACACTATCAGAAATAAATAAATAAATGCACATGGATAAATTTACACATGACATTTGTAAAGTTCTCAGCAAACACCGTATCTCTTTCTCCTCTCACTCCCTCCTGTGTGTTCTGCCGTTGCCCTTTGGAGTGACGAAACTATGGGTTTCATGACTGCAAACATAAGCTTGAATCTTGTGCAAAAGCATCCAGAATCAGTCAGAAGCTCAGCCTTTGAAACAGGTGGTTATATTGCCCTCCCTGCAAAATAAATAAATAAATAGAAGGAATTTTGGAACTTGTTGCGTTGAAGGCATCTTCCTGTGCTTTACAAACTAGAGTTTAAGATAGCCGGTGCTTTCTGGTTTGTTTTTGCAGACGGAGACAAATAATCTAGAGCTTGAAATCTACCTGGCAGTGAACAGTGAAGGAAATTAACTTTGAGGATTTTTACAGCAGACAATCCCTAGCCCAAAAGCAGACACTGCACTTTTGAATGGGGAAAAAAATACAAATTTTGCACTGTAAATTTCTGCATTTCCAAGTTGCACAAATGAACAGTTTGTATATGTGATAGATGATGTGGTGGCTCAGTGCTTGGCTACTTAACAGAAATGTCTGGGACCTTTCCCTGAGGAGGTTTCAACTTTTTCTCTGGAACAGTGTGGGTATTTGTTGCAATCCAGCTTTTTCTCATTGGATTTGCATCGTTACATTTTCTATAGATTTAAAGTTGTCTGTTTGTGTGTTACAGCCCTGTGATAAACCGGTGAACAGTCCAGTGTGTACCAAGCTTTTCTCCAAGTGTACTGCAATAGATTCAAGCCCCTGAAACCCAATAAATATGCTATGCTGTGTAATAGATGTATGTATATGTGATGCTGGATTTCTTCCCTATGGACATCCACGCTGTCCTGTGACTGAAACATTTATTATATATAATGTCTGGCTTGGTCCACTGTGCTTTTTGTTAATCTTTTTTCAGTGATAAGCTCAATTGTGTCATGCTCCTGTAGGTCACATCTTACCCATTCTTCTGCTTTTTCAAATTTGCCCTGAAGCAATATTATCTTTAAAGGTGCTGATCTCCTTTTAATAGATTCTCCCCAGACTTGTAAATGAACAAGGAAGAGGAGAGTACATAGTGGGGTTTGTTTAGGTCCTGATCCCAACAAAGATCATAATAAAGGATAAAGGACACCAATTTGAAATAGAAAAACAAAACTTGCTGGCACTTGTAGAAGTGATAATTGAAATTGTTAACATTCATTATGACAACTCTTAATTGGGGCTCAAATGAACAGTGATAATGAGTGAAATGGCACATAAACTGAGTCACTCTTAGAGAAAATGATGCAGCCTTGAGTTTCTGGTTGTGCTGAGACCTCTGCTCTCTGTCTCCCACTCTGACAGCCTCTTAGATGAATGCTCCCTGCTTTGTGGAGCTGACTTTGTTGTTTTCCCAGGCAGCCATGTGCAACTAGGCTAATGAGTACATTTAGCTGGAAAATGCTGAGGTAACAATTTCATCAGTCTGTGTGGATGCGTGAATGTGTGTGCGCACAAAGGAATTGATGTGCGTGCGCGTGTGTGAGTGTGTCTGTGCGTGCACATATCATCTGTTTATTAAGGTCACAGTGAGAGACTGAAGTTTGAGATGAAAAAACTAATTAGAGACTTTTCCTGCTCTTTGCATCACACCTTTCTACTCACAGCAACCTCGTCTTCCATGCATTCCTGTCTCTCTAACTCATTTGTTCTGTATATCTATATCTGTCTCACCTTCCCACTGGCGCTTTGCAGCTCCCTTCCGCTTTCTCAAATTGTCTAATATAATCCCTTCTTACCATCTTTCTTTTCATGTCTCAGTTCATTTAACCCCTCATGTAAGATTTTTGTCAACATTTTAGATTTTTTCCACGCTGTTTTCAATATAAATTCTGAATAGAGTAAGATGGAGAAGCGATACGATAGAGATATACACTCGCTGGTCATTTAATTAGGTACACCTCTTCATCTGCCCCTCAGTATCTAATCAACCAATCACATGGCAGCACCTCAGTGCATTCAGGCATGTAGACATGGTTAAGATGACCTGCTGAAGCTTAAACTGGGCATCAGAATGGGGAAGAAAGGTGACTGAAGTGACTTTGAATGTGGTATGGTTGTTAGTGCCAGACAGTCTGCTCTGAGTATTTTAGAAACTGCTGATCTACTGGGATTTTCCTGCACAACCATCTCTAGGGTTTACCACACTGGGTGCCAGTCCTGACAGCCAAGAAAAGGAAGCCGAGGCTACAATTTGTATGGGTTCACCAAAATTGGACAATAGAAGACTGAAAAAATGTTGCCTGGTCTGAGAAGTCTCGATTTCTACTGGGACATTCAGAAGAGACATTCAGCAGAGGAGCAATAAATGAATGCTTTGATCTTAAATATGATCAGTCTATCTCTATTAAGGGGTTACATACCACAAGCCTTTGAGGTGGCAGTAATTAAACCATTACTTAAAAAGCCATTACTTGACCCAGCTGTCTTAGCTAATTATAGATCAATTTCCAATTTTCCTTTTATTTCAAAAATTCTTGAAAGAGTAGTTGTAAAACAGCTAACTGATCATTTGCAGAGGAATGTTTTATTTGAAGAGTTTCAGTCAGGTTTCAGAATTCATCACAATACAGAAACAGCATTAGTGAAGGTTACAAATGATCTTGTGGCCTCTGACAGTGGACTCATCTCTGTGGTGTCCTGCTCAACCTCAGTCCAGCATTTGATACTGTTGACCATAACATTTTACTGCAGAGATTAGAATGTGCCATACTGTAGGTATTAAAGGTACTGTGCTACAGTGGTTTGGATCATATCTATCTAATATACTCACATTTGTTCATGTAAATGGGGAGTCTTCTTCACACACTAAGCTTAATTATGGACTTCACTCTCAGACTGCTGGCTAACTCGTGGTTCCTAGGATTCTTAAGAGTAGAATGGGAGGCAGAGCTTTCAGATTTCACACCCCTCTTCTGTGGAACCAGCTCCCAGTTTGGATTTGTGAGACAGCCTTTCTACTTTTAAGCTTATAAAAGCTTATATTTAGAGTTGGATCAGATTACCCTGAACCCTCACTTATTTATGCTGCAATGGACCTAGGCTGCTGGGGGTTTCCCATGATGCACTGACTGTTTCTTTTTCACTCACCTCTTTTCACTCTCTATGTGTTAATACACCACTCTGCATTTAATCATTTGTTATTATTAATCTCTGGCTCTCTTCCACAGTGTGTCTTTTGTTCTGTCTCCCTCCCCTCACCCCTAACTGGTCACAGCAGATGGCTGCCCCTCCCCAAGCCTGGTTCTGCCAGAGGTTTCTTCCTGTTAAAAGGGAGTTTTTCCTTTCCACTGTTGCCAAGTGGTTGCTTACAGTATAAGGGGCCATCTGATTGTTGAGTTTTTTCTGTATTATTGCATTATTGTACCTTACAATATAAAATGCCTTGAGGTGACTGTTGTTGTGATTTGGCACTATATAAATAAAGTGCCAAAAATTGGACAATAGAAGATTGGAAAAGCATTGTTTGGTCTAATAAGTCTTTGTTTCTGATGTGACATACAGATGGTAGGGTCAAAGTTTGGTGTAAACAACATGAAAGTATGGATCCATCCTGCATTGAATCAACTATTTAGGCTGCTGCTGGTGATGTAGTGGCACGGGATGATATTGTCGTGGCGCACCTTAGTACCAACTGAGCATCATTTAAACTCCAGTTTAGCTGAGTATTGTTGCTGACCATGTCCATCACTTTATGACCACAAAGGAGGTCCAACCCTACACAAGTAAGGAGTAACTAATGAAGTTGTCAGTGAGTGTACAGAGAGAAAGAAAGAGATCGTGGTGGATACTTCAGATGTTTAGAGGGACCAATTTTGTTCATGGAGTTGTCTGATAATCTCTCCATGATTCTCAGTAGTTTTGAGTTTAAATTTTTGCAACCCAAACTTCTATTACAACTGGAGCACATAATCATCCTGCAACTATTCTTGTTCCACAGTGAGAACAAAAAAAAAGTTTATTTGCAGCAGTGTTGAGTAGTTTCACCCTGAAGATTTAATTCCCTCCCTGTATTAATACATTGCTTTCAAGTCTCACACAGATTATATTTTTGGACAGTCTGTATGCAGTAGCTTGAGTAAGGCAGATTTATTTTGTTTATTACTCAACTTAAAGGAAAAAAAATCTTAAATAAGGCAGTGACTTCTTGTCCCCCAACAATATTTTCCTTGTCCTTCCATGTGTCCTGCCATGTACCCTAAATTAAGTTTGTGAATTTTGAATGCAGGATGTGTTTGCAATTGTCTAACTCGGTTTTCAAATGTTAACTTATTCACCAGAAGAGTTGATTATCTGTTGAGAAAGAGAGAAAAAAAAAAAACACTTAATCGCAACATGGCTGGCTTCTTTGATTACACTCAGAGGATAAAGGCAAAGATAAAAAGTTTGTTCAGTTTGTTCACTGAGTGCTGGAGTAATAGGGAGAATGGGGGTGCTGCTTGTTGATGATTTTTGTGTCACATTCTGCTCCAAAATGATGCTACTCTCTCTGTTTTTCTTATATATAACTAATTATAAATAATTGATCACAAAAAAATTAATGAGGATGAAATGTAAAAATAATACAGCAGGAGAGAAATTAGACTGGGAGAATAAGGCTGGGGAGCAGCTAAAAGAGAGGAAAAATAGATTGTTATTTCTGGTTTAGCATAAGTGAGGCCAGTTGTACACTTTTCCTTGTCCTCATGAGTCTGCTTGTCTGTTCTGCTGATGCCTGTCCTCTGAGCATCTGTTCTGTACTGCAGTAACGTTGCTTCTCCAATTGTGCTACACTTTCATAAAATACAACTTTTCGCAGGGTCACTGTGTGCATGGATGTAAGAGCAGCTTTTTGTTTCTCATCATTTATAATTACTGTGTCTCTTAGTATGTGTTAAGGCAATTTAGTGTGCATATTAATATCATACTCCTGGTATTTTAAACGTAAGCTTCTACAGCATTATTTACAGATGCCTAATACAAATGCAGATCAGTTGTTTTGCAAATGGCAGCATCTCTCCTCACAAGGATTTGTAGGCAGTCACCAACAGCAGGGGTCGTTGCATTTGATAGGAAGAAACCAGAGCAATTACATGGAAGTTTGTGCTCAGCAAACCGTGAAAATGCCATATCATATCATGCAAACAGAAGGAACAGATGCTGCTTTATCCCAGATGAACCACTTCCTTGGGAAGTATGATTGAGTTTTACTTTGCATCACTGACCACTGTTACACAAAAAATGTTGTAACTGAACTGTAGGAGCAGAGGAGGTTAAAGTGCGATTTGGCAGGTGTGGGGGACCCTAAGTTTCGATGTAGCTGGGCAATGACTCCATTAGAAGTAAATCACATAATAATTTCTGTTGCAAGCTTCAGTAGATTTTCTTTGTGGAGTGCCTCTGGTCAGCAGACCCGTGCTGGTTCTGAGGCTCGCTGCTCTTTGTGTCCTGATAGCCGGACATTCTCCTTTAGGATTTTTTGGTAGAGAGCACAATTCATGGTTCCATCAATTACAGTAAACCATCCAGGTCCTGAGTCAGCAAGCACCCCGAGACCATCACGCTAGCACCACTCATTAGCCTCATAGCATTTGTTTGTTTGTTTTTCGCTCCACCACTCCTACGAGCCTAGAACTGGTCCTTAAGCTTATACATCTGTTTTACAGTCACAAACTGCTACAATATACACCCACCAAATGTCAGAATTCTCTCAAAAAACATGCTTCTTGATTGTTGTCCTGATTTTGCATTATTAATGACAAGCTGCCAAAAATAAAGGAATTAGGAAATGGTGCATATGCAATGGTTGTCATCACTGCTGATTCAGCAATAATTTGTATAATTTTTCAAACCCATGACTTGAATATTTTTTAAGCTCTCTTCTGCATGTGTTCACATTCATTCTCACTTTGTTCCAGTATGAGGCACATTTAGGGTGAAAAGCTTATTCCTCATTTATTTGGTCTAAAAGTTAAAAGACCCTGTAGCTGCTGTATATGGTCTGAAAAGACATCAATCAATTTAAATAAGGATTCCCACATCCAGTGCAACCCACATCATTTTTGCGTTGTTAGTTTTGTCAGCCATTCCCCATCTCCATTTTTTCTTTTTCATCTTGTCCCACTCTCTATTTTCCACACTATTCCTCTTTCCTCTCATTTCTACCGCTCTAATCATATACTTGTATCTCTCTTGTGTGCATTTGAGGAGGAGGGAGGGCCAGCTATAGTAATAAGACCATTAATCATTGTGAATAATTCGCAGAAAATTCAGCCAACCTTGTTGAATTTGACAGCCACTACATTGGCTCTATATGCTGGAACATAATATATGGTCAGATAAGAAGCTTTGCATGTGACCCATGAGGTATTTTTCCTGGATTCTGTTCATTTTTATTAGCTTTTGCCTGAATTTACTGGGTTTCTCATTCAAATACATGCATTTGTCACAGCTTTTTTTTTTCCCCGCAAGTGTTAAGATTCTATACACGCTGAATGTAAATCAGAGCACCGTGGCTCCTAGTTAGTTCCCTCCTTAGAAAACATACCATATGCAACCATAGGGTGGATGCAGGGTGGGAACCATTTCAGTCAACCTTAATTAATCCCATTGCGTAGAAGCTTTGCCATTTGTATAAGGTCTTTCTTCATATGAAAGCCGTTACAAAAGAGACCAAAAAAATGCTTCTTTCTCTTTAGCCTATTAGGTTTTTTTTTGCATTGGTAAATTCATAAAGCACAGGCCATTTAGGAATTCACCTATTCTATTAAGGCCCCAGTCATACAGGCCTACAAAACATTTGGTGGCTACCTGGGAAGCACAGGTCGCTATGGAAAGATGGGTATGCTGGCTGTGAAAGGTTGCTGGCATTCACTTTGAAATCAGTTACTAAAGCTGCAGCCAGGGGTTGCCAACTGGTCTCAAGACCTGTGTGACTGAGGCGTAGGAAAACCCCTAACAGAAACAAAGTGCTGCTTGTGCTATGTAATTTCTTCAATCTATAGCTCTTTAAGGTCATTTGCTCTTTTTGTTCTATACTCCCCCACAAAACACTCAAAAAAGGTCATGTCCACTCCTCCCCACAGTTTTTATCAGCCATTAACAGAGTGGCTCTGGGCCCACCCCGCAGTTTGACAGCACTCATTTAGACTAACAGGTAGTGATTAGAGATCAACAAAATAGCAGCATTACCTCATACATCAAAGTTCAATCATTAGGGTCATCATAAAGGCTGTTTTTCCTGGTCTTGATTTATAGCTGAGTGTAACTGCCCTCCAGATGATGGTTGATATTGGCAAACTTGCTATTGATTTATGTAATCATAGCAGAGCCCACCAACTGAAGCCCTCAGAGGCAGTTGAGCAGATGCTACTCATCCACATTAAGTGTGTTTAATAAAGGCAAATAATGTTATTTAGACATCCAAACCCTTATGTTGGTTTAAAACTTTGCATGTGATGAGAAAGGAAAAACAAATGCAGAGATCATACTAACTTTTCTTCTGGCTTAAGCTATGCATGGAGTCACAGATTGTTTCAGAGGGCCTTTTTTCTGGTCAGTACCCACATGAATGCAGTTTTAATGAGTTTGGCTGCTAGACAGAGATGTTTCAAAACCCCCTGATGTAGGGGATTAATAACCTTAGAGAGAGGAGCTGCAATAATAAGAATAGAATACTTCTGGAAAGTGTGTGTGTGTGTGTGTGTGTGTGTGTGTGTGTGTGTGTGTGTGTGTGTGTGTGTGTGTGTGTGTGTGTGT